>JAODAL010007833.1:32500-122217 GCA_025379985.1 Phyllomedusa bahiana | reverse complement strand
TCCTCTTCATATAACCCTATATATCAAAGAGCTCAGCTTCTCTCCTCTATCACATAACACTCTCGCATAAGACACCTGACAGGTTCTGTTCCCCAGTGCAAAATGTTTAACAGGGCTTGTACCTACCACGTACCATTAAGAACGTTTGTCTTTTTCTATATGACAGAGGGGTATTCGGGACTCATGCACGAGGGCTCGGGTGTGACTCTGCACCCCTTTATAACTGCTTTATTGGATTGCCATAACATATTGCAATTTTTTGTCTGAATGGCCACATTGGGTAATGCTGCTGAATGCTTTGTATTGACAGGTTAACGCATCTCCATCTCTCACATCGAGCACGGCTAATGACCGTATACTGAAGTACAACCTCATCAATGACACCTTAAATATCGTTGTTCCAAATGGCGAGATCCCAGACTGCAAGTGGAATAAGGTCCCACCCAAAGAAGCACTTGGAAGCTATGAAATCTTGTAAGATGTGGCCACCGTATACTTGGCTTCCCAGTGTTTGTTGCATTTTGCTTTCCCCTCTATCCCTTACAGTGGTATTTTTTTTTTCCTGGTAAGTCTTATATAAAGGGGTATCCCCATCTTAGACATTTATAACACATCCACCAGATAGGTCACTAATATTTGATAGATGCAGATTTTGCCTCCATGAACTAAGGGCGACATGTATATACTGGTTCTGCGCCAGAAGTCTGGTGTCCTTTCAGCGCAAAAACTGGTGCAGCCCCCGTTCTCTAGATTATAATCAGGCGCACTCCAAAGTTAGGCGCATGATCGGGCGCCCGCGGCACTTTGTAATGTACCCAAGATGTGGGGGCGTTCTGGGGGGATCGTACCGCAACCGTATGATTCTACACATTTATGACGGGAGGACGGCAAAAGTGGGCGCATTAATGCTGGAACAGGTAGACCAAGTTACAAGTGGTTTACCTGAGCCTGATTTGTAATTTTAGAGCTAGAAAGTGCAAAATCTATGATCCGCAGTAGGACAGGTTCATAGATTCAGGCTCATTCTACACTACGAAAAGTAAAAAGCTGTTTTTATATCTCCCATAAAAGTGAATGGTAGCTACAGAAATGGTCGAGACTTGGAAATGGTAGAGCTTGCTGTGCCATGCTGTGCTGTAATTCCCATGAAAGGGGTTTCCTACCAGGCATATTGATCTTATATCTGTCTGGGAATGAGTCCTAAAATCTCAGAATGGAGACTTGGTCACGCTTGCACACAACTCTCCATTCTGTTCTATTGGAGTTCTTAGCACAGGGGACGGACTGTTCGGCTTTAGAGCTCGTTCACACAGCGTTTTTGGATCCGATTTTGGAGCCGTGTTGGATCTGAAAATCGCATCCAAAAATGCATTGGTGATCAGACCCTAAACGGATCCAACACATATCCAGCATGCAGCTGCGTGTTTGGATGCGTTTTGGCTGCAGCAGGATCTTACCCTATAATTTATTATAGGGCTCCCGCTGCATCTTTTGGATCAAGAATTGATGTCAATTCTTGGAACGGATCTGAAAGACGGATCCGAAAGAGGCAGTGAGACAAACATAGGTGATCACTCGTGTGAACGCCAATGCGTGTTTCATATTAAAAGCAATGTAAGTCACTTTGCTATTTATTAGATACGTGTTTGGGTCTGTTTGGCGTACGACAGATGGATCCAAACGCGTATCTAAAAGAGTATGTTCACACGGATCAAACACGCCGTGTGAACCTACCCTTACCCTGAACGCCTACAGAACAGAATGGAGAGTCGTGCACAAGCATAGCTCCCCATTTTGAGGGCCCGTGCCTAAGGTAGTTGTAGCTCTCAGAGGTGGGACACACATCTATTAGACTTTGATGGCATATCCTATCAATATACCATCAAAGTGCATGGTGGGAACTCCCCTTTAACTTGTAAGGGAATTACGGAAACGGCAAAACACTGCGAGTTTAGCTTTTTTCCCGCTATATTGCTTACCTGGCTGTTCATTCCACTCTGGTTAGTGCTTAGGCAAAACAAGGGTTGAGGAACTCCTATTCTGGAGTTGGGTGCTGGTCCCAGAGGTAGGACCTGCGTCTATCAGACATTTATGGCATTTATCCTGTTTAAGATGGAAATACCCATTTAGAAATTTAAAGAAACACTTTCTGCAAAGAACATGTTTCATCCCTATTTTTCATCCCTACGAGCAGAGGTTGGAGGATGGGGTGTTGGCATGTGTTATGACTTCCATACCTCGTGTCTTGGAGTTTTGCTCGTGTGATCATAAAATCTCCAGTCTTAGAAATCATATTTGCATACTCTGTAGTGGCTGGGAGACGACGTAATGAATGGCAGAGCCTCTTGGACTCCCAGAAAAGTAGGTTTTTTCCCCAGATTACTTAGGGTTTAATGGTGACTAGTAGATACAGCGTCCAAGGACAGTGACTGTAATTGAAAATGCAACCACTTAAGGGCAGAGTTCTTGTTCCAGGACAACTACTGGAATCTATGTATATAAATATCCATCTGCTGCACTGCTGAGTGCAGGGCACAGTGGAGTGAGTTTAGATGAAATGGCTTCTTTCACCCTTCCCCTTCTGGTACCACCTGCATCGCTTAGATGTGAGCACTGAATGTGTGAGTGTAGCAGGAGCCACTCTCCGCTACATTGGTGAGTGGGTGGCATGGCATTGTTCTCCCTGACGCCCTACCCTCCAGCTGGAGAGTTCAGGCCACAGTTTTTTTGCAGTATAAATAATTGGGTGTTAAGGCCCGACTCTATTGACCCACATATATAAATGCCTTAGCGTGGTGGCAGTATTTCAGTTACAAACTGTCACAGGGCCCGCTAAGGAAAATATATATACATGCTTGCCCAGTCCAACTCCTTTACCCTAATTTTCTTTAGCAAGACAGTGGTTGTCTTGGAGGTGTTTGGGGTCGTTACCAGGTTAGAAAACTGTCCTGCGGCCCAGAAGGGAGGGGATCATGCGCTGCTTCATTATGTCACAGTACATGTTGGCATTCATGGTCCCTCAATGAACTGTAGCTCCCCACAGCCAAAAGTGCTTGTGCAGCCCCAGACCATGACACTCCCACCACCATGCTTAACTGTAGGCAGACATAGTTGTTTTTGTACTCCTCACCTGGTCGCTGCCACACCCGCTTGACACCACCTGAACCAAATAAGTTTATCTTAGTCTCATCAGACCACAGGATATGGTTCCAGTAATCCATGTCCTTAGTCTGCTTATCTTCAGCAAACTGTTTGCGGGCTCTCTTGTGCATCATCTTTAGAAGAGGCTTCCTTCTGGGATGACAGCCATGCAGACCAATTTTATGCAGTGTGCGGCATATTGTCTAAGCACTGACAGGCTGAACCTCCACCCTTTACCCTCTGCAGCAATGCTGGCAGCACTAATCTCTGGATATGACGCTGAGCACATGAACAAGTTCTTTGGTCAACCATGGTGAGGCTTATTCTGAGTGGAACCTGTCTTGTTAAACTGCTGTATGTTCTTGGCCACCGTGCTGCAGCTCAGTACAATCTCCCCATGCATTATACTGTGGCTTTTCTGCATGCTGGTGTGAACAGGTATTAAACTAATGTGCAGGTTTTTTTTATCATCTAATTGTTCCCCTAGCAGTGGGATATGTGAGCGGCTTTTCAGCAATTAGCTGCACCTGTTAATTTTTCCCAGGTAGGATATAGGCCAGAGTCGCCTGCTGCTGGGTTCAGTCTAGTCCACCCATTGAGCTGTGAATATGCCCCAAAAATTGCAGTGTTTTTTTGTTGTCAATATTCTTATAGCCTCGGCCATCTTTATGTAGAGCAACAATTCTTTTTTTCAGATCCTCAGACAGTTTTTTGCCATGAGGGGCCATGTAGAGCTTCCGGTGACCAGTATGAGAGAGTGTAAGAGCGATAACACCAAACTTAACATGCCTGCTCCCCATTCACACCTGAGACCTTGTAAAACTAATGAGTCACATGACACCATGGAAGGAATATAGCAAATTGGACACAATTTGTCGCTTTTCACTTAGGGGTGTACTCACTTTTGTTGCCAGCGGTTTAGACAGTCATGTCTGTGTGTTGAGTTACTTTGTGGGCACACCAAATTTATACAAGCTATACACGGATTACTTTACAGTATTGTCCCATGAAAAGATATAATGCAATATTTACAAAAAATGAGGGGTGTGCTCACTTTTGAGAGCTACTATGTGTGTCTGTATGTTTGTGTGTGTATGTATATATATATATATAAATAATATATTAATATAATATATTAGATATATATACAGTGGAGCATAGATATAATGACATTTGTCTCTGCTGCCTATGCATTGGCATCCATCCTGCAGTCAGTCAATGACATCCTCCCCACTCCAGCTAAAAGAAGGGCACTATATCTGTCACTGTTTTGAGAGCATTGTAGCTGCAAGCGAGACGGGGCCGCCGTGCCTGGAAGCGAGACGGGGCCGCCGTGCCTGCAAGCGAGACGGGGCCGCCGTGCCTGCAAGCGAGACGGGGCCGCCGTGCCTGCAAGCGAGACGGGGCCGCCGTGCCTGCAAGCGAGTCGGTGAGATGGGGACACCTGTGGCTGGAAGGGAGATGGGGGGCGCTGTGGCTGGAAGTGAGATGGGGGAGCTGTGGCTGGAATTCTGCCCTCTCTAGGATTTGCTAATCATGTAGGACCTTTTTATTCTGTAGCCACGTTTTGTGTATGTGACATATTTGGTTGTCTCCTAGATATGATGAAGAGGCTGCACAAGCAGATGGGTCAGAACGGGACCTGAGGAACCGACCAGTACAGACCTTGGTTTTAAAGGCAGCCGAACCAAGGAGTCTGGGAGATCTGCACCCACAACATGGAAGTAGATGAATATAGGGAAATTTAGGATGAAGTTTTGTGGTTCTCCTGAGCAGAAGGAAAGGGGCGATTTGTGCCATTGGTGAAGAAACACAAAAATAGAAATGTTTCATCAAGACGTTCAAGAGGAAACGCCTTGCGGGAGCAATGAAGATATTGATTGTGGAAGAAGAATATATAGGGAAATTGCTGACAGAGGAAATGGCAACACACAGAGCTATTTCTATTTTGGCCGGACACTCATATAATGCAGAATATGCATGCGGATGGCTGCACTGACCGATCACCAGAATGACTGCACAGAAACTTCATGAGAATGGCCTCCTATGGAATGCTAACTAGCCGGACATCTTTAGTGCTGTTAATATTCTCATGGTCTCTTATGGATACAGAGCATAAAGTCCTGTTACTGTACAGTAAAAATGTGAAAACAATTTCTCAGATCTTAGTTCTAGGCTTAGATATGATTGCTTAACCCCTTCCTGATATGATTATATGATTGCTTAACCCAGGGCTGGGCAATTAATTTTTCCCTGGGGCCGCATGAGAAAGTGGGATGGTTTTAGAGGGCCGGACTAAAAAACAAAACCATAGGGTGAACGGGAAAAATTTTGTTTTTTTGGGTTTATTTTTGTGTAAACTTATTCTGTACCCTCAGTGAGGCAGGTCTATAGATACGTTCCCCAGTAAGGTAGGTATATACAGCTCCCCGCAGGCCGGTATATAGATATAGGTCCCCTCAGGCAGGTATATAGATATAGGTCCCCTCAGGCAGGTATATAAATAGATATAGCACTCCACAGGCAGGTATATAGATGGATATAGCACCCCACAGGCAGGTATATAGTTATAGCTCCCCACAGACAGGTATATAGGTATAGCTCCTCACAAGCAGGTATATAGTTATAGCTACCCATAGGCAGGTATATAGATAGTTATTGCTCCCCACAGGCAGGTATATAGCTATTTATTGCTCCCCACAGGCAGGTATATAGATATTTATTGCTCCCCCACAGGCAGGTATATAGATATTTATTGCTCCCCACAGGCAGGTATATAGATAGTTATTGATCCCCATAGGCAGGTATATAGATAGTTATTGCTCCCCACAGACAGGTATATAGATATTTATTGCTCCCCACAGGCAGGTATATAGAAATTAAAAATAACAAAATTAAAAATAATAACACTAATACTCAGCTTACCTGCTTCCCTGCCGAGCGTCTCCCTCTGCTGCCCAAGGCTGGCGGCGTGATGATGTCATCATGTCGCCAGCGCCGGTACGCTACTCTGGCAGCTCCTCAGCTGCACAGAGTAATTACTCCGTGCGCCGAGGAGAGGCAGCGGCGCGATGAGCTGACTTCACAAATGCCGGGTAACAAAAGCGCTGACGGCCCACCGCGACCTCTCAGCGCTACCTGTCCGCAGCCAGCCGTCAGCGCTACTATTACTAGACCTGGGCATCATACGTCGCGGGCCGCATCCGACCGGCTAGAGGGCTGGATGCGGCCCGCGGGCCGTACAATGCCCAGGTCTGCCTTAACCCCTTCCTGACAGCTAGTCATAATAATATGGCTTTAAGTTTTTCCCTCCCCGCCTTCCAAGAACCATAGCTTTTTTATTTTACAACTTACATAGACACATGAGGGCTTTTATTCTGCGGGACAAGATGTAGTTTCTAATGGTGACATTCACCTTACCATAGAATATACTGAGAAACTGCTAAAAAAAATTCTAAGTGAGGCTAAATGTGATAAACACATACTTGCACCATTTGTGTGGCGGTTTTGTTTTTACGCCGTTCACTCTTCGGTATAAGTGATATCCATTCTGCAGGTGGATACAATTCTGGCAAAACCAAATACAGGCAGTCCCCGACGTACAACGTTCCCACTTACATCTGTCCCCTAGTTACAAACGGAGGCCTATGGGGCATGCTTGCACTTGTAGTTCCATGTTCCACTGCAGAGAGTAGCTGTGGAACGACAAGAGCCAGCATGCCACAGCAGTACACGAAGTGAAAAGGAGGTGAAATCTTCTTAACAGGGGCACAGACAGCAAAACAACTGTAAAAACCCTTCCCTGCACTATCCAAAACTAAAAAAAAAAACATTTTGTGCTGCAGTTACATTTAATAAATATACCTGTTCCGACTTACATACAAATTCAACTTAAGAATAAACCTACAGTCCCTATCCCGTTCGTAACCCGGGGACTGCCTGTATGTAAGGTTTTCATTATGTTTTACTACCTTAAAAAAAAATCAAAACGTTTTCTATTTTTAAATTGCGCCACTGCGCTATTTTTGGCGACCAATAACTTTTTATACTTCCACCTAAGAACCTGACTGAGGGGGCAATTTTTGCAGGTGGAAGTGTACTTTTTATTGTTACCATTTTTGGATAGATCCAACTATTTGATCACTTTTATTCCAACTTTTGGGGGACGTGAAATGACCAAAAAAATCGGCAAGTTTGGCAATTGGAATTTTTTTTCTTTTATCGTGATCAGCGTATGGGATAAGTGATGTTATATTTTAAAAGATGGGAATTTTTCGGACACGGCGATACCAATTATGTGTAACTTTTTTAGTATTTTATTTTTTTAATTTGTAAAAGGGCAAAAGGGGAATAGTTTTAACTTTTAAGATTTTTTTATATATATATATACTTTTAAACATTTATTTTTTTTACTTGTACATTGAGTCCCTCTAGGGTACTTGACCACTAGGGGGCTCGATCGTTAGTACACCTTTCTGCATTGTATAAACAATGCAGAAGGGTGAACAAAGATGGCGGTTTTACCACTTCCTGCCTGAGGCAGGAAGCAGTAAAATGGGAAACATGGAAGCTTTCACAAGGCCTTCAGCCACCATGTTAACCAATCAGCTTACCTCCCAACTTTTAGATTTTGCAAAGAGGGACACATCAGGCCACGCCTCCAACCACACCCAAACATGTGACATCACACAAAGGCACGCCTCTAACCACACCCAAATACGTACATGCCAACTTTTTAGATTGCCAAAAAGGGAGACATTTTCAGGATTGCATTGTTTCCAATGATGAAATATTAAGTAAGTTGTTATGTAATATACAGTGAGGAAGCAATCAGATACTTTTTAAAGCAAGAAAGTCAGTTTATTGATGAAAATCTATATCCCAAAAGAAAAAGAGGGACATTTATAGAGCTAAGAGGGACGAGACAAGGGTTATACCCTCCAAACTCGGGACAGTTGGGAGGTATGCAATCAGTACCCCATGATCTCGCCCCGGGGGTATCAATCGGAGTGAGAAACGGGGTGCAACACTGTTACTCATTCATTTAGATGCCATGGCAGTGATCACCATGGAATCTAAGGCTATGTTCACACGGCTTAATTGCGGGACGTAATTACGCCCCGCAATTACGCCGTGTGGACGGGGGCGGGGCGGGAGCGGGGAGATAAGCAGGGGGCCGGCACTTCCGCCGGCCCATAGACTATCACTGCTAGCGGCGCGTATAACGCCGCTAGAAAGTGACATGTCAATTATCTCCCCGGCCGGCGGATTCGCCGGGCGTGGAGAGGAGACGTAATCCATAGTTCTCTATGAGAACTGTGAATTACCGTAATGAATGGGCCGTTTTCGGCCCGTAATTTGCGCACTTCGGCGCGTAATTACGGACCAAACGTACTCATTTTAGAGCCGGATGAACATGAATCTTAAGGGGTTAAACAGCAGGGAACAGAGCCGGCTCCATTTCCTGCTGTTCCTGGCGGTTGTCAGCTGCAATTAGCACCTAACACCAGCCTTCTATTGCTCAGCAATCCCATTAGATAGGACCTCACTGGCACCAGGACGTACTCATACATCCTGTGTCGATAAGGGGTTACAGATTGAAAGCCCGAGGCTGCACTACTGACACGTTATGATGACAACATGTCCAATCCTGATGTCGTGGTGACCTTTTCAGAGTTTAAATCACAAGATAATACAATACTTACTAGTCATGTTGCTTGTAATGCTGATTTGCATCCACACAAAGCCAAGTTGTCATCAGAAATTCTCATTAGTGCAGCTTCAGGCTTGGGGCCTGTAACTTTAAAGAGTTATATATCAGCCTAGAAATAAGATATTAGAAAATGGTTTTCACATTTTTACTACACTGCTTAGGAACTTATTTTTTCGCTATAGGTTAGCAAAAAGAGGAGGCAGGTGAGTGAAGTGACACGGAATTTCAGGATCAGACTATACGCTGTTTGTAGTCTCCAAACCTAGAGGTCTGTATAGAAGCTGTACGCACAAATTGTAGGGGATTTTGAATCAAGATTATTTGCAAGGTTGCTTTATTTATTGCTCAAGGGTCCATGGCTGTGAATGATGTACAGCAGCGTGTCTGAAGCTTCCATCACTCAGTCGCCAACCACTGACGCAATTTCCACCACGTTGTCAGAGAGGGTACGCAGCATCTTAACAAATGTTGACCATGGATGCTGCTGGCATCACACCATAGGAAAGACTTGCTGGTGTGGATGGAGAGCTTGGTCAGGGTGCTGTTCTTCACATGAGTCTCCGTGTAGCCATCGGTTACCTACATGGCATGCTGCTAGCAATCAGACTGGTTGTTGTGTATATGGCCGGAATGGCCTGCTATATATCCATAGGAACCTTCAATGGAGCCAAACTGTTACACAGTAATCTACACCTAATGTTTCAAGGCCCCAAAGGTCTAGCAGAAAATAACTCCATTTGGAGTGGACTTGAGAACCAATTGCCAGATATCATATTTAACCCTGCATGTGCAATGACCTATTCAAGAGCGTGGACCCACAGAATATTCTCCTCTGGTGGGCCCTTAGGATAAAGTCCTCTGGTGAACCCTTAAAATAATTTCCTCTGCTGTGCACTTAGAATAATGTCCTCTAGTGGACCCTCAGACTAATTTCCTCTGGTGTGCACTTAGAATAATTTCCTCTGGTGGACGCTCAGAATAATTTCCTCTGGTGGAACTTCAGAATAATTTCCTCTGGTGGAACTTCAGAATAATTTCCTCTGGTGGACCTTCAGAATAATGTCCTCTGGTGGGCCCTCAGAATATTGTCCTCTGGTGGGCCCTCAACATAATGTCCTCTGGTGGGCCCTCAACATAATGTCCTCTGGTGGGCCCTCAGAATAATGTCCTCTGGTGGGCCCTCAGAATACTTCCTCTGGTGGATCCTCAAAATAATGTCCTCTGGTGGATCCTCAAAATAGTGTCCTCTGGTGGATCCTCAAAATAATGTCCTCTGGTGGCCCTCAGAATAATTTCCTCTGGTGGCCCTCAGAATAATTTCCTCTGGTGGATCCTCAAAATAATGTCCTCTGGTGGCCCTCAGAATAATTTTCTCTGGTGGACCCTGAGAATAATTTTCTTTGGTGGGCCCTCAGAATAATTTGCTCTGGTGGACACTCAGAATAATTTCATCTGGTGTGCCCTCAGAATAATTTCCTCTGGTGGACGCTCAGAATAATCTCCTCTGGTGTGCCCTCAGAATAATGTCCTCTGGTAGGCCCTCAGAATAATGTCCTCTGGTGGGCCCTCAGAATAATGTCATCTGGTGGGCCTCAGAATAATGTCCTCTGGTGGCCCTCAGAATAATGTCCTCTGGTGGCCCTCAGAATAATGTCCTCTGGTGGACCCTCAGAATAATCTCATCTGGTGGCCCTCAGAATAATGTTCTCTGGTAGGCCCTCAGAATAATGTCCTCTGCTGGACCCTCAGAATAATTTCTACTGGTGGATCTCAGAATAATGTCCACTCATGGGCCCTCAGAATAATGTCATCTGGTGGACCCTCAGAATAATTTCCACTGGTGGACACTTTAAGAATAATTCCTTCTGATGGATCTTCAGAATAATTTCCTCTAGTGAACCCAAACTTCAATCCAACACTGGCTGTGTGCAAGGATCTGCTCACCCACTGGCTACTGGCAAAGATCAAGAGCGACAAGACACTGGAAGGCATCATCAGGTTTGTTAAGGTGGACAGCAGGCTCATGTCCTATCCTTGGCCAGGCTCACCCAAGGCTCTTCACAAGCTCCAGAATGCTGTGTCCTTGGTAAATGCACTGAACACCTCTACTCCTTAGAAATGTAATGGAAATGTACTTCCTTGATAAACTGTGGAGTTACGGCCCCCGGCGATCGCTCAGTAGGGCGATCAGATAGTGATATTGCTTTGGCTCCATCTACATGGAGCTGTCAGGTCATTATAACTAGGGGCACTGAAGCTGTTATAAAACTACAACTCTCAGCCTGCTAGGATTGTAGTCCCCCATCAGTCACTGGTTGGGGGGTACATTAAGAACTCAGTAGGGATTCGGGTTAACCTGAATGTTTAAATACAGAACACATGTAGTAGCTTTCTGGTACAGACCCTATAACATTGAACCCCATGGACAGATTCCTGGGACATACATTGCATGCTGGACATCCATAAACTGTTCCATGCTGGGGACATGTGCTCAGAGATCTATGTATGTATCCTGTGCTAATAAAACACAGTATGGACTATTATATGTGTGAGATGCTTTATTTCCATCTAGCCCTGATTTACTTAAAGGGGATATATCGCTTCTTTAGTTCGGCTGATTCATACTGCTCTCAGCTTCTCACCTCTAGAAATGCAGGGGCGTTTCTTACCCTCCCAGCAGGGTGACATCATCCCCCCTTCACTGTTCATGCTGGCTCCCGAGACTCCCCCCCCCCCCCCATCTCTGAGTCCACATGTCACTGTGTCTCTCCCTATCAGTCTTATTTTGTAAGAGCTGTATACATACCACAGGCTGCATTCAATCTAGACTGAGCACTGATCTCTTCTCCTCTCACAGCTGGAGATTTGTTACAGTTGAATCCAGCTTTCTATGAACGGCACAGATCTCCCTTCTATGCTGGAGAGGCAGGGATCGACACACAATTGTGCTATTTTCTGATTATAGAAGCCCTGCAGTGTTATTCTGTTTCTTCTGGCTGTGCAGAGTGAAAATGTGCCGATCCCTTACTTTGAGTGAAAGGCAGGAACGCAAGCTCCATGAATACAGCCGACCGGGGCCAAACAGAATATAAATGAGCTCTCAGCTAGTGAAATGCAAGGAGGAGGGATCCGACCAGCACTGGATATCAGTGTAAACAGAAACAGAAGATAAGGCAGACAGTGAAAACAAGACAGCTTTGCTAATGACATCCAATTGCAAAGTGACTTGTTTTCACTGTCCCCTTATTCTGAAGACCATTTAATGAAATGATACAACCCCTTTAAGAAGGTCTCCCTGCAGAGAATGGTGAATGAATATAGTTTTCCTGGTGGATTTATTCCAGTAAGGACAATACCTTAACGATTTAACACCGAGGCCTATTTTTTCCCACATTCCTTTTACCCTCCTCGCCTTCCCAGAGCCATAACTTTTTCAGTTTTTCATCTACCTATATGTTTGAGGGCTTTTATTTTGCTGGACAAGATGTACTTTCTAATAGTGTCATTCATATTACCATGGAATATACTGGGAAAAATGTAAAAAAAAAGTACTTGCCTGATGTTTGCAGGTGTTTTGCTTTTACGGTGTTCAATCTTTGGTTAAAATGATGTGTTCTCTGTATTCTACAGGTTGATACGCATATAGCAATACCAAATATGTACGCTTTCCCTTATATTTTAGTACCGTAAAAAAATTCCAAACGTTTTCTATTTTACAATTTTACCCGGTGGCGCCATTTTCTGCGACCAGTAACCTTTTTGTACTAACACCTACAGGACGTGAGTGAGGGACTCTTTTTGCAGGCTGAAGTGTACTTTTTATTGCTGCCAGATTGGATGGCAGCTTGGATCAATAGGAGAGTAAAGACTGCAGAGAGAGGTGGTTGGTAACCAAGAGAAATTTGTGCACTAGCAATAGATAAAATCTTCTTTATTTCATGAGCAAAGCAAAATCAAAACTACAATGTATTTGGTAATCATCTTCATTTACATTTCTCTACATGTTAAAAGCTGATCATTGTGCTGAGAAAACCCCTTTCAGTCACTGCATATAAAAAAGTTGGGGGTCCGTCTGGGATCTGTATTCAGAAGGTCTGGGATCTGATTTTGCTATAGTGGATCTGAATATATTTAGGGGTTTGGTTTAGGGTCTGAATACATTTATAGACTCTGGTCTGGAGTCTAAATATATTTAGCTGCAGACCAAATTTCCCGACCGGTATTTGGTCTGTGCTGTGTAAACGGCCCCTAAGAGATAGGTCTAAATAATAGAGGGAATAGTCTGGGTTTAAACATATTTAGAGAGCCTGGTCTTGGGTCTTATGTTACTGTAATGGTTATGAATATACTTAGAGGGTCTGGGGCCTGAATTTATTTAAGGATCTGGTCTGGCGTATGAATAAATTTAGGGATCCGGTGTGTGGTATGAATATATTAACTGTGCCCAGGCTCGGACTGGGCCGCCGGGGGATCGGTGAATCCTCCGGTGGGCCCCCCCGAGCTGCTGTGGGCCCCGGAGGCAGTGCCACCGCTCCCCGGGGCCCGACCGCGCATCCGGTCACTGAATGCCCGGGACCTGCATCCCGAGCGCTCAGAGACCGGGCCCGGGAGTCGGGGACGAATGTCCCCGACTCCCGGGGCTGCGCGGTGTCAGCAGAGCCGAGCTTCACTAGCGCTCGGCTCCGCCGACCGCTCTGGCTGCCTTAAGGCATTAGGTCTTAAGCCTGCCGGGCGCCGGCCCCTACTGCTGACGTCACATCACTGCGTCGCCTATGTAGAGGCCGGCGGGGAGATCGGAGCGGCCGGGAGCCGGAGCGGGTGCGAGGTAAGTGGCTGTTTGTTTGTTTTTTTAACTACCTAACGGGGCCCTGGTGGCTACCTAAAAGGGGGGCCCTGGCTACCTAAAAGAGGGCCCTGGCTAATAAAAGGGGGGCCCTGTCTACCTAAAAAGGGGCCCTGGCTAATAAAAGGGGGGCCCTGGCAAATAAAAGGGGGGCCCTGGCTACCTAAAAGGGGGCCCTGGCTAATAAAAGGGGGGCCCTGGCTACCTAAAAGTGGGGCCCTGGCTAATGAAAGGGGGCCCTGGCTAGTGGAAGGGGGCCCTGGCTAGTGAAAGGGGGCCCTGGCTAATGGAAGGGGGCCCTGGCTAATGAAAGGGGGTCCTAACTACCTACAGGGGGTCATGACGGTCTAAGGGGGCCCTAACTACCTACAGGGGGCCCTGACTGTCTAAAGGGGCCCTGACTACCTACAGGGGGCCCTGACTACCTACAAACTAAAGGGGGCCCTGACTTCCTGCACACTAGCTAAAGGAGGCCCCTAACTACCTGAATACTACCTAAAGGAGACCCCTAACTGTTTTACCTAGAGGGACCTAACTGCTGATACTACTAAAGGAGACCCCTAACTGCCTGTCAGGGCCGTCTCTTCCATTGGGCCAGGTAGGCCATTGCCCGGGGGCCCCACGATCTCAGGGGGCCCTCCCGGGCAGCCGCCTACCCTGCCCAGTGGAGCGACAGCCGGGATTCGGGCCGCAGCGCCGGCACGGAGCGTCGCCGCAGGAGGCTGGGGTTTCCCCCTGGCGGGCCCCGAGTACCGGCGCCGGTCTGTGGCGCACATCCCCCTTCATCCCACGGCTGCATGGCCGGGTCACAGACCCAGCCATGCAGCCATCACGGCCGCCACCTGCACCGCGCGGTGCAGGAAGCTACCGAGGCTGAACACTGGGATCTATTGATCCCGTCTGTTCAGCTCCCAGGAGGCCGCGGGGCAGGCGCGGCGATTGATGACGTCATCGCGCGCCATGCTCCGCGGCCCCTGCAGTCTGCTGTGAATGGCCTCCGGCTCCGGACGAGGAGATAAGAGGAGGGAAATCAGGTGAGTAAGATTTTTATTTTATTTTTTAAAACTACTGGTCCTACCTGCCCATATACTGCCCCTGCCTGGCTATATACCTGCCCTGCCTGGCTATATACACTGCCCTGCCTGCCCATATACTGCCCGGCCTGGCTATATACTGCCCTGCCTGGCTATATACCTGCCCTGCCTGCCCATATACTGCCCCTGCCTGCCCATATACTGCCCCTGCCTGCCCATATACTGCCCCTGCCTGGCTATATGCCTGCCCTGCCTGGCTATATACCTGCCCTGCCTGGCTATATACCTGCCCGGCCTGCCCAAATACTGCCCCTGCCTGGCTATACACTGCCCTGCCTGGCTATATATAACATGCCCTGCCTGGCTATATACCTGCCCTGCCTGGCTATACACTGCCCTGCCTGCCCATATACTGCCGCTGCCTGGCTATATACCTGCCCTGCCTGGATATACACTGCCCTGCCTGGCTATATACCTGCCAGGCTATACACTGCCCTGCGTGCCCATATACTGCCCCTGCCTGGCTATACACTGCCCTGCCTGCCCATATACTGCCCTGCCTATATACCCTGCCTGCCTGCCATATACCCTGCCTGGCTCCCTGTGCCCATATACTGCCCCTGCCTGGCTATATACTGCCCTACCTGGCTATATACTGCCCTGCCTGGCTATATACCGGTCCTGCCTAGTTTTATACCGGCCCTGCCAGCCCTAATTACTGGCCCTGCCTGCCCTAATTACTAAGATGTTTTTGCGTTACATTCTGCAGGGACGAGTGGCAGCCGGGAGAAGTGGTTATGGCGGAAAGGAAAAGGGAAAAAGAACGATTCAGAGAACGACTGATCAGACAGGACGTCTCCGGTGAGTCCCTGGTGTCAGGGGTTATTTTGCTACTATATTCGTTTAGTGCTGTGGTCTCTTTCATGCAATAGTGACCTGAGCTGGTAATGTTTATATTTGTTTCTTTGAATATTTTTTTATTTTTTCTTGGGGGGTGGGGGGTTGTTAGGGTGGGAGGGGAGGGGGGGCCCCAGTACACCTCTCTGCCCAGGGTCCCATAGTGCTGTTAAGACGGCCCTGCTGCCTGTCTACCTAGTAATATAATTGAGAGGGAAACGGTCCATAGTTGTAGTATTATCTCCAGGGGGTTAGTCCTCTCCCCACCCACAACCCCTTAGGATACTAGGCCTCTAAGTTATGACTTGTACCCGCTCTCCCACCCCTGGGAAGTTTGTATAGAGAATAGGTAAAGAGATGCTGGAAAATTGAGGATTCTAAGATATTTGTGTGTAATTTCTGCAGGGATGAGTTGTGGCCGGGACAAGTCATCATGACGGTGTGGAACAGATGCAGAAGAAAAGGGAATAAGAACGACTCAGAAGAGAAGAGAATGACTCATCAGATAAGACATCTCCGGTGAGTCCCTGACATCAGGGGTTATTTTACTTCTATATTGGATCAGTGCTGTATTCACTGTAATGTGATGTGACCTGAGCTGGTGTCTTATCTCTATGTGGTCTCTATATGGCGGTGTTGTAGGTTATACCTGAGCTTGTGTCTGACCACTATGTGGTCTCTATATGGCGGTGTTGTAGGTTATACCTGAGCTGGTGTCTGACCTCTATGTGGTCTCTATATGGAGGTGTTGTAGGTTATACCTGAGCAGCTTTCTGACCTCTATGTGGTCTCTCTATATGGCGGTGTTGTAGGTTATACCTGAGCTGGTGTCTGACCACTATGTGGTCTCTATATGGCGGTGTTGTAGGTTATACCTGAGCTGGTGTCTGACCTCTATGTGGTCTCTATATGGCGGTGTTGTAGGTTATACCTGAGCTGGTGTCTGACCTCTATGTGGTCTCTATATGGCGGTGTTGTAGGTTATACATGAGCTGGTGTCTGACCACTATGTGGTCTCCATATGGCGGTGTTGTGGGTTATATCTGAGCAGGTGTCTGATCTCTGTGTGGTCTCTATATGGCGGTGTTGTAGGTTATACTTTAGCTGGTGTCTGATCTCTACGTGGTCTCTATATGGCGGTGTTGTAGGTTATACTTGAGCTGGTGTCTGACCACTATGTGGTCTCCATATGGCGGTGTTGTGGGTTATATCTGAGCTGGTGTCTGATCTCTCTGTGGTCTCTATATGGCAGTGTTGTAGGTTATACTTGAGCTGGTGTCTGACCTCTATGTGGTCTCTATATGTGGTGTTGTAGGTTATACCTGAGCTGGTGTCTGACCACTATGTGGTCTCCATATGGCGGTGTTGTGGGTTATATCTGAGCTGGTGTCTGACATCTCTGTGGTCTCTATATGGTGGTGTTGTAGGTTATACCTGAGCTGGTGTCTGACCTCTATGTCTATATGGTGGTGTTGTAGGTTATACCTGAGCTGGTGTCTGACCTCTATGTGATCTCTATATGGCAGTGTTGTAGGTTATACATGAGCTAATGTCTGACTACTAAGTGGTCTCCATATGGCGGTGTTGTGGGTTATATCCAGGCCCGGACTGCCCATACGGCACGCCGGTCTGTGGTGCGCTACAGGGGCTGCAATGGTTGCATTGGCGACCGGACCCCTGTGGCAGGGGGCCGACAGGCCCCCCTCGCCACATGGCTGCACGGCTGGGTCACAGACCCAGCCATGCAGCCATCACGGCCGCTGCCTGCACCACGCGGTGCAAGCAGCGGCCGAGGCTGAACAACTGGGATCTACTGATCCCGTCTGTTCCGCTCCCAGGAGGCCGCGAGGCAGACGCGTGATGTAATAACGTCATCGCGCGCCTGCTCTGCGGCCAGGGCCGTCTCTTCCATTGGGCCAGGTAGGCACTTGCCCGGGGGCCCTCTAAGGTCAGGGGCCCCGTCAGTCAGCTGCCTACCCTGCCCAGTGGCAGTGAATACATCCAGGGACTGCCGTGCTCCCCTGTTGCGCTGTGCCTGCGCGCTTTACTCTTTGCAGCACAGACAGGGCGGCGCGGCAGTCAGAGCAGGGGCCGGGCTTCAGCGATGCTCTGTACGTGTGCTGATGCGGCCCCTGTGCTCCTGCCTGCGCTTTACTCGTCCCAGCGCAGGCAGGACAGCCCGGCAGTGACGAAACGCAGGAGCCAGAGTGCAGCCATCCTCCTGGCCAGCTCCTGCACTGTGCTTAGCAGAGGTCGGGGGGCCGGGACCGTGAGCTCCTTCAAACTGACCACGACGGAGACGGCGGCAAGCAGTGTGAGTAGCCGCTGACAGCTGCTAAAATAAATACATCGCTTTACTGACTGTGCTCCCGGAATGTGCAGCTCCCTGCAATGTACAGAGCAGACCTGGGCACTCCCGGAGCACTCAGGCTAATCTCAACACCTCTCCCTCCAAGCCTCCCTGATAAGACCTGGAGATCAGTAGTCCCCAGCTGAGCCAGTGTTCACACAGAGCAGATGACGGTCCCCTCTCCTCTCATTTGATGTTCAGTGTAAACTTTCCCCTTTCTGCATATGTATGATTTAAATGCAGTATGTATATGTATATATATATCTCTCTACTGTGCTTTCGGAGTGTCCAGGTCTGCTCTGGACGTTGCAGGGAGCCGGACGCTGCACATTCCGGGAGCACGGTAGAGCAATGTATATATATCATAGTTGCCAACTTTTGAAAATGAAAAAGCAGGAGACTGTAGTGGGCGGTGCGCGTAGCGCGCCGTGGCAAAAATTTGCATGGACACGCCCTTCTTGTCTGTATGCCACACCCCTTCAAAAAGCCACACCCACTCCACCTAACTGCATAACGGCTTTGGAAGAAGGCCAGGTAGATGCCCTTATAGCCAGGTAGTAACCCCCCATAAGCAGGTACAGGCAGGTAGATGCCCCCTTGTAGCCAAGTAGATGCCCCCTCTGTAGCCAGGTAGTGCCCCCCTTTTTAGCCAGGTAGATGCCCCCATTGTTGCCAGGTAGTGCCCCCATTGTTTGCCAGGTAGTGCCCCCTCTGTTGTCAGGTAGTGCCCCCATTGTTGCCAGGTAGTGCCCCCTCTGTTGCCAGGTAGATGTCCCCTCTGTTGCCAGGTAGATGCCCCCATTGTTGCCAGGTAGATGTCCCCTCTGTTGCCAGTTTGTGCCCCCATTGTTGCCAGGTTGATGTCCCCTCTGTTGCCAGGTAGATGTCCCCTCTGTTGCCAGGTAGATGCCCCCATTGTTGCCAGGTAGTGCCCCCTCTGTTGCCAGGTAGTGCCCCCATTGTTGCCAGGTAGTGCCCCCTCTGTTGCCAGGTAGATGACCCCTCTGTTGCCAGGTAGATGCCCCCATTGTTGCCAGGTAGATGTCCCCTCTGTTGCCAGGGAGGTGCCCCCATTGTTGCCAGGTTGGTGCCCCCATGTTTGCCAGGTAGTGCCCCCTCTGTTGCCAGGTAGTGCCCCCATTGTTGCCAGGTAGTGCCCCCTCTTTGCCAGGTAGATGTCCCTCTGTTGCCAGGTAGATGCCCCCATTGTTGCCAGGTAGATGTCCCTCTGTTGCCAGGTAGTGCCCCCATTGTTGCCAGGTAGATGTCCCCTCTGTTGCCAGTCATATGTCCCCTCTGTTGCCAGGTTGTTGTCCCCTCTGTTGCCAGGTAGTGCCCCCATTGTTGCCAGGCAGAGCCCCCCCCCCCCTAAAGCTAATAAAAATAAAATAATAAAATCCACTTACCTGACCAGGCTCCTGCAGCACGGCCGCTCCGGACGATCTCCTCAGCGGCGCAGGGGGAAGTGAGAGCAGCCGCGCTTCACTTCCTCTGTGACGCTGACCTGTATGTGCGGCGCACACACCGGCGCTGTACATACAGGGGGAGGAGGGAGCGATCCCTCCTGCCTCCTCCCTGCACAGCTAGACTCGGGGGGGTTGAAGCGGGCGCAGCGGCCGCTTCACCCGCCTGTAGGAGCGGCCCGGCGGCGCCAGAGTAGCGGCCCGGCGGCGCCAGAGTAGCGCACTAGCGCTACTCTGTCGCCGCGGCCATTTAAAGAACCCCCGCCGCCTGCTGGCGGCGGGAGAATGCCAACTCCCCCGGGAGGGCGGGAGGGGACCCCAAATAGCGGGACCCCCCCGCCAAAAACGGGAGAGTTGGCATGTATGATATATATACACACACTGCATATAAATCATATATATGCAAAGGGGGGAAGTTTACAATAAACAGCAAATGAGACAAGAGGGGACAGTCATCTGTTCTGTGTGAACACTGGCTCAGCTAGGGACTTATATACACACACATTAACAGGAGTATCAATAACATAACAGTTTTATGTGTTTGGCCACCCTAAGCCCCCAGGACACACAGCCACTCATATAATATATGTATTTATAGCATACATGCCAACTCTCCCGTTTTTGGCGGGGGGGTCCCGCGATTTGGGGTCCCCCCCCGCCCGCCCGGGGGAGTTGGCATTTCTCCCACCGCCAGCATGGCGGCACTGGGCTGCAACTCAGCAATGATCGGCTCCTACTAGTCTACTATGGTGACTATCACTCACCTCCTAAACAGGAGAAGCTATACAGCTAAGTACTGCCACGTTTTCTATGTTTTTCATTGCCTAAGGTGTTCGTCATAGTACTATGTCTTTTATGCACCAATTTATAAAATTGAAGTAAAGTTCAATGTTTTGTCCATACAGCCTATGTGTACGTTTTTGATTGATATAGGGGATTTCTAAGCAAGGTACTCCTAACGGCTGGGACTATAACGTGTGCACTGCTAATATACGCCATTTTTTTGCAATTATTAAAACAGAGGGGGCACTACCTGGAAAGCCAATGGGGGCATCTTACCGGGCCCAAACTGAGGGGGGGCACTACCTGGCAAACAATGGGGGCACTACCTGGCAAACAATGGGGGGAATCTACCTGACTAACAAAGGGGGGCATCTACCTGGCTACAAATTTGGCTCTACCTGGCTACAGAGAGGGCATCTACCTGCCTGTAAGGGGCACTACCTGGTTATGGGGGGCTACTACCTGGCTATAAGGGCATCTACCTGGCTTTCTTCCAAAGCCGTTATGCAGTTAGGTGGAGTAGGTGTGGCTTTTTGAAGGGCGTGGCATACCGTCAAGATGGGCGTGGCCATGCAAATTTTTCCGGGGCGCGCTACGCGCGCAGCCCACTAATATCTCCTGCTTTTTCATTTTCAAAAGTTGGCAACTATGATTAACAGGAGTATCAATAACATAACAGTTTCATGTGTTTGGCCACCCTAAGCCCCCAGGACACACAGCCACTCATATAATATACGTAATTTATAGTGGTCTTCTGTTTACCTCCTTGTTTTTGGTGGTCATCAATTCTGAAGTCCCTGATTGGGTTCCCCAGTTTAAGGTGCGTTGTCGGACTCACCACTTTAAAGTAAATGGCTTGGAGTAGTGAAGTCAGACAATGGCACCTTGATGCTGAACCCAATTTAGGGACTTCAGAAATGACGACCCCAAAAGCAAGGAGGTAAAGAGAAGACAGGAGGTCACCATTATACATGACAAAAAAAAATAATTTCAAAAAGAAAGAGTTTTCAAAGTCTAGATTAAAAAAAGACAAATTATACATACCGTAACTATTTTATATTTGGGCGGCCGTGTGACCTGGCGCTTAAGGGATTGTCTCACTACATTGATTCCTCTCACCTCAGTCCCGTTTTCTTGGGTTCACTTTGAATTCAGGGGCGTGTTTTACTGGCTTCCACTAGCCTGCAGTAGAAAGCCAGGTCTGTAGCTATAGAAATCAGTGCTGGCAGCCTATCAGGAGAGATCACACAGGCCTGTAGTTATGGTGACCTGAGGAGCTGATGCAGCCCATACAACAGGGGATATCTAGGAATAGGAAGGATACTATTAATGGACACATATTGCAAAGTGACTTTTTTTTTGCAAGATCTTTAACATAAAATGCAATCCCTTGTAGTGAGGACGACCACTTTAAGATAGCTGTCCACATGAAACTGTTATGAGTTTGCTTTCAATAATTGTTCCTGTAAGAGTGGGTTCAAAATACGATATTGTACATGCCTGAGGTATCTGTCAGGGTATTGTGAAAAGAAGTTCCCCGGCAGATACTGCGACAGAATCATAGGGGATAATAGAGCAGGTGTAGCCCTGTGTGGGATACATTCTGCTCTCTTTCTCAGTGCATACACTTATTTTACCGGACTTAATAGCATAGTTATTATCCCCAATGGGTTTGTATGGTATCTGCTGCAGTACCTTTTTTTCATGGTACCCCAACGGATACCTTGAACCAGTGTAATATCATACTGTGAACCCACCCAAAGTGCTTGTGGTGTTTGGGGGGGCCCAGTGCACAGCTCTGCCCGGGGGCCCATGATGGTGTTAAGACGGCCCTGTCTGCGGCCCCCACTTGGGTGAGAGCGGCCGCTCCAGAACAGGTGAAGAGGAGGGGACAGCGGGTGAGTATTATTTTTTTATTTTTTTTAAACTACTTACTGTCCCTGGCTGCCTATAATAGCCCTGCCCTGTCTATATGATGCCCTGCCCAGGCTATATGCTGCCCTGCCCTGGCTACCTATACCCTGCCCTGGCTACCTATACCCTGCCCTGGCTGCCTATAATAGCCCTGCCCTGGCTATATGATGCCCTGCCATGGCTATATGATGCCCTGCCGTGGCTACCTATAACCTGCCCTGGCTACCTATACCCTGCTTGGCTGCCTATACCCTGCCCTGGCTACCTATACCCTGCCCTGGCTACCTAAACCCAGCCTGGCTACCTATACCCTGCCTGGCTATATGATGCCCTGCCCTGGCTACCTATACCCTGCCCTGGCTACCTATACCCTGCCCTGGCTATATGATGCCCTGCCCTGGCTACCTATACCCTGCCCTGGCTGCCTATACCCTGCCTGGCTGCCTATAATAGCCCTGCCCTGGCTATATGATGCCCTGCCCTGGCTATATGATGCCCTGCCTGGCTCCCTATACCCTGCCCTGGCTAGATGATGCCCTGCCCTGGCTACCAATACCCTGCCCTGGCTATATGATGCCGGGCCCTGGCTGCCTATACCCTGCCCTGGCTACCTATACCCTGCCTAGCTATAGGATGCCCTGCCCTGGCTACCTCTTCCCTTCCCTGGCTAAATATTCCCTGCCTGGGTATATGACGCCCTGCCCTGGTTACCTATACCCTGCCCTGGCTATATGATGCCCTGCCCTGGCTGCCTATACCCTGCCCTGGCTGCCTATACCCTGCCCTGGCTGCCTATAATATCTCTGGCTACCTATACCCTTCCCTGGCTGCCTATACCCTGCCCTGGCTGCCTATAATAGCCCTGCCTACCTATACACTGCCCTGGCTGCCTATAATAGCCCTGCCTACCTATACACTGCCCTGCCTACCTATATACTGCCCTGCCTGCCCATATACTGCCCCTGCCTACCTATATACTGTCCCTGTCTGCCTATATACTGTCCCTGCCTGCCTATATACTGTCCCTGTCTGCCTATAAGTGGCCCTGCCTGCCTGTATACTGTCCCTGCCTATCTGCATACTGTCCCTACCTGCCTAATGGGGGTCTACCTATTTATATGCCACTTATCTGACATTTTTTTATTTCAAATTTTTCGGGTCTAACATACGCTGTTTGGAGAATTGATAGGAAAATGCTGCAAAAGAGAGGAGTCTAAGATGTATTTGTGGTAAAATCTACAGGGACGAGTAGTGACCACTAGAAGAGGACACTAGATGCTGTACCGGACAGAGAAAGAAAAGGAAGGGAACAACAAGGGAAGACATCATGGAGATTTGGGAGAGATGGAGAAGAAAAGGAGAAGAGAACAACTCCCATCAGAGATGACGTCTCCTGTGAGTCCCTGATGTCAGGGGTCATTTTACTTCTGTTTTGAATCAGTATTCAAAACAGTATTCATGTGATGGTGACCTGACTACTGGGGATGTGATTGGTTGTAGGTTATGTTGGTGCCTGTATAGTGTCAGTGTGGGCTTGTCCCTGATTGTAAAGCAAGTGCACACCTGACTCTGTGACAAGGGGTTTCTCTGCACCACTTTCTTTTTTACTTGTGTGTAGGGGGCTCTCACACGGAGCGGTTTTGGTGCATTTTTTTAGGCCTTTTTTTGTGCAGAAATGTACAGCATTAACTGCTCTGCCTTTCTGCACAAAAACTCACCAAAAAAGCATTAAAAACGCACCAAAAGTGCTCCGTGTGAAAGCAGCTTTATAGTGTAGTTTATTTTAGAAAGTGGCGAGGTGCGAAAACAAGGGACATTTTGTAAGCGGATATTGTATGTGGGCTGCTGGGGGCTTAGTGCCAGGGCTGATTTTTATTCCCAGTCCGGCCCTGGTTATACCTGAGCTGGTGTCTGACCTCTATGGGGTCTCTATATGGCGGTGTTGTAGGTTATACCTGAGCTGGTGTCTGACCTCTATGTGGTCTCTATATGGTGGTGTTGTAGGTTATACCTGAGCTGGTGTCTGACCTCTATGTGGTCTCTATATGGTGGTGTTGTAGGTTATACCTGAGCTGGTGTCTGATCACTATGTGGTCGCTATATGGCGGTGTTGTAGGTTATATCAGCGCGAGTATAGTGGCAGAGTACATGTGTCCCTGATAATAAAAGTGAGGGAACACCTGACCCTGTGATAGGAGTTACACTTCTACTTTCTTGCTGGTGTTTATTTTAGAAGGTGGTGAGGTGCGTGACCAAGGGAAACGTGGAGGGGGATATTGTATGTGGGTGGAGGGGATATTGTATGTGGGTGGAGGGGGATATTGTATGTGGGTGGAGGGGGATATTGTATGTGGGTGGAGGGGGATAGTGTATGTGGGTGGAGGGGGATATTGTATGTGGGTGGAGGGGGATAGTGTATGTGGGTGGAGGGGGATATTGTATGTGGGTGGAGGGGGATAGTGTATGTGGGTGGAGGGGGATAGTGTATGCGGGTGGAGGGGGATATTGTATGTGGGTGGAGGGGGATAGTGTATGTGGGTGGAGGGGGATATTGTATGTGGGTGGAGGGGGATATTGTATATGGGTGGAGGGGGATAGTGTATGTGGGTGGAGGGGGATAGTGTATGTGGGTGGAGGGGGATATTGTATGTGGTTGGAGGGGGATAGTGTATGGGGGTGGAGGTGGATATTGTATGTGGGTGGTGGCGGATATTGTATGTGGGTGGAGGGGGATATTGTATGTGGATGGAGGGGGTATTGTATGTGGGTGGAGGGGGATATTGTATGTGGGTGGAGGGGGATATTGTATGTGGGTGGAGGGGGATATTGTATGTGGGTGGAGGGGGATATTGTATGTGGGTGGAGGGGGATATAGTATGTGGGTGGAGGGGGATATGGATGGAGCTACTTAGCCCTGTGTCGATATGTTAGACTGACAAATGTGTGACTAACTTGATATTGTACTACACAATACAGCTCTGTTTTGCACACTGTATTATGTGGTAAAATGGGCGCATTTATGTCCGAGAGCCCGGTAATATTTTCATGTACAGTAGGGTGGGCCCCCAAAGATCAACTCCCCTGTGGGCCCCAGACCCCACAGTCCGTCACTGACTGTTCCCCTTTGTTTCAATACACTCCCATTTTTGCCAAGACCTGCTGCTCGAGTATTACCCAGTGAAGGGCTCTCCCAGGATAACAGCTCCATGTATCGCAGACCTGTAAGCACTCAGTGATGCGCTATATTGTTCTCTATAACCAATACTTTCAGGGAAGAATAGATCTGTAATACAACATGTATATAAAATTGGAGGCACATGGAAGTACAGTATGGGCCTATAGCAGTGTAGCAGCATGTGCCTCGGTCCTCAGGTCTATTAAAGAAATAAAAAATAAAATTAACTTTTTTCAGAATGACCAATTCGACTCTGCTGCACTGAGCCCAGCTCCAGCAGTAGCATGCCTATCTACCAACAATTGTGGAAATGTAGTGATGACTTGATAGATAACATCACATCAGTACAAATAAGCATTTCTTACATTTGAAGTACTAGTGCTGTACATCCTAAGGACTTTCCTTGTCAGATTCTATAATTCTGCACCCCTTCATGCACATATTTCTTATCCAGCTGCCCCCTCCACTTTCCATCAGTGCTTGAAATTTTTTGACATTTCTAACCAGCTCTAATCCATGTTGTTGACAGCCACAGGAGGTTAGTGTTGTTTTTACAGGATGACGGAGTCCATTGTTCTGGCTGGAATATCCTTGTGATGTTTGGTATGTAAATAAACAGGCCAAGAGGGTATGACAGGAAGGTCGGCTTCACACACAGTTATTGTATGTGTTGAAGTAACACAGCAGCCATTGCATTCACAAGATGGCATCGGGCATTCACAGGGAGATTTTATGGTTTTTTTTCATATTTATAATATTACAGATGTGATAAATTATATAATTCTGGCTGCCTGCAGTACCGCCTAGAGGGTGCTAATGCGCATGTGGATTTATACAGAGGTGTGAATCTTTCAGCATGAACTCCCCTAGTGGCGGCTGCAGGTAGCTGCTATTGCAGTTCAGTACCAGGGACCACATTGCAGTCATTTGCCCTGACATATAGTATCACTGCTGTGGTATTATACATCTAATTTTCTATAGAAACGTGTCAAGGACCATTTATCTCGTGGCACTCGTTGTAGGGGCCCAGAGTAGCGACTAAGTAACAGTGGCTTGAATTTCAGTGGTATCCAGCAGACATGGATTGATAATGGCCATGTAGATTTGCTCTTTACATGCAAAATAGTGCTCCCAAAAATGAATGAACCCTTATGGGCACATGATTTTGCAGCTGAACAGCAAGTTTACTGCCAAAATCCTGCAGCCATTAACGTTTACAGAATTGCGTCGAACAGTACCTCCCTGCGGATTTCTGTAGTATTGTGGCCACGACGGATGTGACATGAGAGCGTAGCCCTAATTAGGTTAATTAGTTGAATTCATGAGAGTCAGGCGGTAGCATAAGGTTTTATTTCTGAGGAAGGAACAGCTGTGATGTGCTGATGGAAGCCAAGCCTACTAAACAACACAAATGGCTGACACCTACACAATAGCTACCACTCACAAATGTAATAAACGGCATTCATTATTCACGAAAAAAGTCATTAGGTGGAAATTCCACGAGTCCCTCTGGAAGCATGCATTTAATAAAGGCATCCATAAATTAGAAGACGGAGTTGTGTGGTGCGGACAACCACGTTCCAGACTGTATCCCCCTCCCTCACTGTCTGGGAAGGTGAAATGTGTAATAGGAGTCCCCCGATCAGCTGTTTGACTTGGGAACTGAAGTTTTGGCTGTGGCTAGATGCACAGTCACGGTTGTGGCATTTTTTACCTAAGTTGTTATACTAAATTATACCGCCATCAGGGGCGTAGCTACAGGGGGTGCAGAGGTAGCAGTCGCTACCGGGCCCTACAGGCTGAGGGGGCCCAAAAGTCCTTCTGCCACATAAGGACACCAGAATTGTAAATGGAACATGGTAAATGGGGGCCCCATTTCACTTTTTGCACTAGGGCCCAAGAGTTTGAAGTTACGCCTCTGACCGCCATTAAAGGGGATTTATTGCTTAATCAGTTCGTCTGTTTTCTTGTTTCATTTTCTCAGTTCCTCAAATCCAGGGGCATTTCTTCCCCTCCCAGCTGGGTGTTTCTTAACTGAAGAGGGATGAAATCACCCCCCCACTTCACTGTTGGTGCTCGCTCCCGAGTCA
Organism: Phyllomedusa bahiana; assembly: GCA_025379985.1. Classification (NCBI taxonomy): domain Eukaryota; kingdom Metazoa; phylum Chordata; class Amphibia; order Anura; family Hylidae; genus Phyllomedusa; species Phyllomedusa bahiana. The sequence continues at coordinate 94,814 of JAODAL010007833.1, read as the reverse complement.
GTGTGTTTGTTTGAGATCAGTGGCAGGGGATAGCACATCCCTGATCTCCCTCCCCCCCTCTCTGTCTGTGTCCACATGTCACTGTGTCATTCCTCTCCCTATGCAGTCTTATTTTGTAAGAACTGTTTGTTTACATAGCACAGCCCTACATTCAGTCTACACGTTCTTCTATGAACTCAGAGCACTGATCTCTTCTCCTCTCACAGCTGGAGGTTTGTTTCAGTTGAATCCATTCTTCTATGAACTCATCCAGAGCAGCACAGATCTGTCTCCCCTCTATGTTTACACGCAGCAGCATTAGGCACCGAGCACAAATTTGCTGTTTTCTGATTGTAGAAGCAGCTGCAGTGTTACTGTGCAGCTGCTGGCTGTGCAGAGTGAAATGTTGCCGGCCCCTTATTCTGAGTGAGAGAGGCAGGAATGCAAGCTCCCGTGATTACGACCGGGTGCCAGACAGAATGTAAATTATTAGAGCCGTCAGCCAATGAAATGAAAGGAGGTGGGATCCGACCAGCACAAAACGAAGATAAGGGAGACAGTGAAAACAAGACAGCTTTGCAAATGACATCTAATTGCAAAGTTGCTTGTTTTCACTGTCCCCTTATTCTGAAGACCATTTAATGTAATGAGAAAACCCCTTTAAGTATCTAAATAATACTACCATAAAGTGGCCACATAATTTCATAATAAAACAGCCTGTCAAAAGCTAGGAGCCAGCCTGTGTTTGGTTGGTTACATGGTGGTGTCTGCCAGGGCTGGGACAAGGCATTTTGGTGCCCTAGACAAATAGACCAAAAGGTGGCCCAACTTCCCAAGCAAAATTCAAATGTCTGGTAGTGCCCCTACTGTGGCTAAACCCTTTCTAGCTCAGTGGAATGTGAAAAATAACACAATTTTGCCATTGTTTTTTTGGAGGTTTAGTTTTTATAGTGTCAGCATCCATCGTGTATGGAGCAGGTTCCGATCATGATCTCGCCCCACACCTTCTAGAACCCCTTCCTGATAGGCATATAAGGATGTGCCCTAGACAGTCAACTAATTCTGGCCTTCTCATTGTCCCAGCCCTGGTGTTCTCCGAACTGTCCAACCCTCTGCATGACTCCTTTCTTTTGTTTGTGGGTGGCTCATGCTTCTTTCTGGTAGATTGCTAATCCCTATTTCTTTAAAATTTAAAGTGCCAGTGCTTACCACAAATTTTCTCCACTTCCTATGGCAGCACTCCCTATATTTTTTTAAAGGGACAACCCTCCTGTGCCCTTGTCTGATCTTAAAGGGGTTTTCTCACCATGCTGAGTCACGGAGCCGAAGGCAGCTTTCATCTCACACTTCATGGTCAGGTTGTGGGAGGTTCGACAGCAGTAATTGACATATCAGCTCTGCTATTCCCAACTGATCCTCTTACAGGGACATAAGTGTTGGAGGTTTGTAAACTATAGTGCACAAGGCTACAGAACTTTAAAGGGTTAACGTTGGTCAATAACATAGATAAATAAGCTTCTGTTTTACTAATAAGATGCAGGAAATGACTAATCAAAGTAATCAAGGTGGGAGAGGTGGGGCAGCTAGAGCAATAAGAGCAAAGAGAAAGCAGAGAGAGGTGGCTGGTAACCTAGAGAAACTCGTGCACATGCAATATATAAAATCTTCTCTACCTCCTAAACAAAGCAAAATGAAAACCGCAATGTATTTGGTAATAATCTTTATCTACCTTTACCTACATGTTTAAAGCTTATCAATGAAACAGGAATACCCCTTTAATCCATGCAAGGGGTACTTCAAACAGGAGTAATCTTAGGTCATAGAATGGTGGTGGTGGTGGTACCATTGGATCGTGGCATAGTCAGGTACGGAGCTGAGGGTCATCACCAGGAAAGCAGTGAGGTTACAAACTAGTCTGGAATGAAGTCAAGAGCAAGCTGGAGATGGTACCAACACGTGTACAAGGTGACGTATCCACGGGACATAAACGTAGTCAAGGACTGCCAGGACCAGAAGAAGTATTCCAGGTATCAAGAATGGCATCTGATGGACAAAGCAGAAATGTAGCCAGGAATAGCCAGGAGTTAGAAGCAGAAATAAGACTACAAGTACTAGGAGTGGCGTCTTGAGGACAAAGCAGAAACAAAGGTTAGTAGGCAAAAGCCAGGAAACAGGACCAGAAGTAGTACTAGAAGTATTAGGCATGGTATCCAAAGGACAAGTCAGGAGATGGGACTAGAAGTAGTATTAGAAGTACCAGGCATGGTCCAGAGGACAACGCAGGAATCAGGACCAGAAGTAGTGCTAGAAGTCCCAGGTATGGTCTGAAGGACAAGTCAGGACCAGAAGAAAGATTAAAAGTACCAGGCATGGTCTGAAGCTCAAGGTCCAGAGGACAACGCAGGAGTTAGGACCAGAAGTAGTACTAGGAGTACCAGATATGGTCTGTAGGACAAGACAGGAGTCACGACCAAAAGTAATACTAAAAGTACCAGGCATGGTATCCAAAGTACAAGGCAGTAGTCAGGACAAGAAGTAGTACTAAAAGTACCAGGCATGGTCTGGAGGACAAGGCAGTAGACAGGACCAGAAATAGTACTAGAAGTCCCAGGCATGGTTATCACGACAAGTACGAGACCAATGATCAAGAAAATCTGACCAAAAGTAGTACTAGAAGTATCAGGCATGGCCTGAATGTCAAGGCAATAGTCAGGACCAGAAGTAGTTCTAGAAGTACCAGACATGGTCTGAAGGACAAGGCAAGAGACAGGATCAGAAGTACCACTAGAAGTACTTTTTCTGGTCATGGTACACAAAGGACAAGGCAGGAGTCAGGTCCAGAAGGACCACTAGAAGTACGAGGCATGGGCTGAAGGTCAAGGCAATAGTCAGGATCAGAAGTAGTTCTAGAAGTACCAGACATGGGCTGAAGGACAAGGCAGGAGTCAGGTCCAGAAGTACCACTAGAAGTACCAGGCATGGTCTGAAGGACAAGGCAGTAGTCAGGACCAGGAGCAGTCAAATCTTTCCTATAAGTTTGGGTCACATCACCCCTGTGATTTAGAGTGTATATACGTTTAATGGAGGCCATAAATGTGAAGTGACCCTAACCTAACAAGGAGTCAAGAAACCTTGATCACCAGACAGTGAGGGCCAGGAAGATGTCTCTTTAAACAGTCCACTGGGCCTGACGTCGTCTTCTACCGCTGGCTGCCCACTTACAACGTAACCACCATTTGCTTTCATTTACTGTGAGTGGTTAACCTGCAATTAGAGATTAAAATGTATCTGGTTCTCCACTTTCCATGTGGAAATGACAAGTACTGACAGAACAATCCGCTGAGGAAATATGTAAGGAATGTGACAGAAACATGCGCTTACCTTGAACTCTCCGGGTGCACGGTGGGGCCTTCTATGATCCCAGAGCGGCTAATAATTACCTCACAACTTTACAGTCTTTACTGCCGCCATGAACAATGGTTGTGATTGTTCAGGTAAAGGGGAACAATAGCGCACCACAGTTTATGGCAAGGCTGATACGTTAATCTGATTTTATATGACAACAGAGGACTTCAAAGGAGCAAGGGAAAAAAACTATTGTCATCTGTTAAAGGGGTTTTCCCACCATAGACTTTCATGACATATACTAGTAGATAGGGCATGGTCTCAGAGTCTGATCGCTGCAGGTCCCTCCTTTAGAGCCCACACCTATCTTGGCCCCCAGTAGTCTTGGCTCAGAATAGAGGGGCTGGTCACACTTGCACACAACTCTCCATTCTGTTCTATGGGAGATCCCGGTACAGATGAGCGGTGTGTTCTAAACTCAGAACTCCCATAGAACAGATTAGAGAGTTGTGTGCAAACGTGACCGGCTCTCCATTCTGAGCTGATAAGTTCAGGGACCTGTATCTGAGATAGGTGCACATCCCAGAGGTGAGACCCGCACCTATCAGACTTTGATGGCACATCCGACCGATATGGTGGGAACTCCCCTTCAAGCTGACCATAGATCTGATGACATCTTATGTCCATCCAGAAGTCGAGCCCACCTGGTCCGATCCCCCAGAAGAGATACTGCAGCACAAATGACTGACACGTAGTCTGCTGGCCGTGATAGAAAGGAGACAGGACACACCAGACCTCTCAGCTTGTTCTGTATGGGGTGTGTAGCTGCAGACAGTTCAGACGACCCATGCTGACCCCTGTCCATCACCGAAAGTGCCTACAATGAGCATCAGACCTTCTTTTGCATCATGTGAAGGGCTGGGTGTATGTATGTTATTTAGGGAAGGTCAAAAATGGTCATGTTTCTTAGTAGGGAAAAGCACCCTGTAGGTGTGTGGAGACTTATATGCCTTGATCCTTTAACTGTAATTTAAATATATACTAAAAGACTCATGGGAAACGTACCACCTGCAGCAACACCAATTGAATATAGCATTCCTCAAGTCACATCTGACTCACTGAGCCTTGAAATGGGAATGGGATTAATGCCAACCAGATATTTATCTGCAGATAGCTGTGTCAGGGTGTTTGCCCCCTCATTAGTGATTGGCTAAGCAAGTGACACTAGACATAGCTCAAAAGGGGTAAGAGGAGAGGCATAGTGTAGCTCTTTTCCCATGAACCTTTTCCAATCTATTTAAATTTCAGTGGAGCCACCATGGGGTATAAGTCTCCACACACCTACATGGCATCTCTCCCTAATAAGAAACATTTTGAGCTACACCTAGAGCCTCTCACTTAGCCAACCATTATTCTATTCTGCATTGATGAGGGGCAAGCACCCTGAAACAGCTGTCTGCAGATGAATATCTGTTATGTCATTAGTCCCATTCATATTTCAAGGTTCAGTGACTTACAAAATGCTACATCCAGTAAGTGGCACTGCAGAGTCCTAGCTCTTTTCCTATGAGCTTTAGAATATACTACTTGGGGAAGAGATGGACTATGCATTATATGAAGAAGACAAGCTGGTGGCAACAGTGTGATGGAAACTTGGGACCTGGCCTCACGTGGATGCTACTGTGACACAACCACCTACCTAACATCGCACACACCAAGCCAACCCTTTATGGTAGTGGGATTCCCTAATGGCTGTGCCCTCTTTCCTCAGGATAATGCCCCGGGCGCACTGCAAAACCTGTTCAGGAATGAGGAACATGACATATGAGTTCAAGGTGATGACTTGGTCTCCAAATTCCACCAGATCTCAATCTGATCAAGCATTTATGGGATGTGCAGGAAAACAAGTTCAAGTAATTGAGGCCGCACCTCACAACTTACAGGACTTAAGGGATCTGCTGCCAGATCTTGGTGCTAGAAACCACAGGACTCTTTCAGAGGTCTTATGGAGTCCAGGCCTTGATGGAGGAGCTAGTTGGTGTAAGTCTATGGGCCTTAGGCTATGTCTACGCATCATATGGATTTGCCATGGGCCCAGAGGCGTAACTTGAAGCTCCAGGGTCCTAGTGCAAAAAGTGAAATGGGTCCCCCAGCTACCATGTGCCACTTACAATGCTGGTATCTCCTTACGTGGCAGAAGAGCTTTTGGACCCCCTTAGGCCATGTTCACACGGCTTAAAATGGGCCGTATTTCGGTCCGTAATTACGAGCCGAAGTGCGCAAATTATGGGCTGAAAACGGCCCATTCATTACGGTAATTCACAGTTCTCATAGAGGACTATGGATTACGTCTCCTCTCCCCGCCCGCGAAGCCCCGGGCGGGGAGATATGACATTCACTTTCTAGCAGCGTATACGCGCCGCTAGCAGTGATTGTCTATGGGGCCGGGAAGTGCCGGCCCCCCGCTCAATCCCCGCTCCGCCCCGCCTCCCGTCCACACGGCGTAATTGCGGGGCGAAATTACGCCCCGCAGTTAAGCCGTGTGAACCTAGCCTTAGACTGCGTTCACACAGCACAGGACAAGAGCGGAGAAGAGACCTCCCCCCTCCCATTGAGGTGTTCATATTCCGTCCGGAAACCGGACAGAAGAATGAACATGCTCAATGTTTCTTGAGCGGACCGCGGCGAAAACCGGGCAGGGGAACGGGCTGCACAAGTTTCCATGGGCCCAAAATTTGTGCTCTTTTTGGGCCGGTTTTCAGGCGGCCCTGAAAAACCGCAAACCGGCTGAAAAACCGGCTGAAAACCCGTGCCATGGGGACATGCCCTTAGGCTGCAGGGCCCAGTAGAGACTGCTACCTCTGCACCCCCTATAGCTATGTCCCTGCATGGGCCCCGTACACTGAATGTACAGCAATCCTGCAGAAGATACAACAGGTTTGAAAATCTGCCAGAATCCGGCAGATTTTAAAAATCGACGGGAAAAAAATCTGTGCTGTGTAGACTACAGCACAGAATTTTTTTAATGGGCAGGGGTATAGCTATGGGCATACACCCAACCCTCTCCCTTTTTTTTGGGGGGGGGCCCCTTTTTGGGGTCCCCCCCGCCCCCCCGGGGAGGGGGCTTTCCCTCCCGCCGCCTGCAGGCGGCGGGGGGCCTTTAAATTACCGGGGGCGGAAGAGAGCGCGGTGCGCTCTCTGCGCCGGGGACCGCTCCTAAGGCGGGGGCAGCGGGGCCCTCACCCGCCCGCGCTCACTGTGCGGGGAGGAGGCAGGAGGGATCGCTCCCCCTCCCCCCTTCCCCGTTTTTACGGGGCCCCCTTTTGTGCGCCGTACATACAGGTCAACGGCGCAGGGGGAAATGACGCGCGCGCAGGGGAGTGCGCGGCTGCTCTCACTTTTCCCCCGCGCCCCTGAAGAATCGTCGGAGCCCACCTGCGGACCTGGTAGGAATGGGTTTTTTTTTTTTAATTTTTATTACTTTTAGGGGCCTACCTGGGTAACAAGAGGCAACCCCAAAAAACCCGGCAACGGGGGCAAATACCGGCAACAGGGGCAAAACCTGGCAACAGAGGGGGGAAACAAGGGGGCATCTACCGCAACAAGGGGGGCCCACCTGGCAACAGAGGGGGGCCCACCTGGCAACAAAGGGGGGACTACCCCCTAACAGATGGGGGGACACCCGGGTAAAAGATGGGGGGACTACCTGCAAAAGAGGGGGGACTACCTGCTAACAGAGGGGGCACTACCGGCTAACAGATGGGCACTACCTGGCAAACAGATGGGGCACTCCTGGGTAACAGATGGGGGACTACCGGCTAAAATGGGGGGACACCTGGCACAGATGGGGGCAAAATACCTGGCAACAGAGGGGACATCTACCTGCAAACAATGGGGGCACTACCTGGCAAACAGATGGGGCACTACCTGGAAAACAGATGGGGGCCCCTACCTGGCTGACAATGGGGGCACCTACCTGGCTAACAATGGGGGCACCTACCTGGCTAACAATGGGGCACCTACCTGCAAACAAAGGGGGGGCATCTACTGGCACAGAGGGGCATCTACTTGGCTACAAGGGGGCATCTACCGGCCTTAAGGGCACTACCTGGTTATGGGGGGCTACTACCTGGCTATAAGGGCATCTAACCTGGCTTTCTTCCCAAAGCCGTTATGCAGTTAGGTGGAGTGGGTGTTGGCTTTTTTTGAAGGGCGTGGCATACCAACAAATGGCGTGTCCATGCAATTTTTGCCGCGGCGCGCGTAGCGCGCCGCCCACTAGATTCTCCTGCTTTTTCATTTTTGAAAGTTGGCAACTATGGCTATAGGGGGTGCAGAGGTAGCTGTTGTTACCGGGCCCTGGACTTTGAGGGGTCTCCTACAACATAGGAAACCACTAGTGTAAGTGGAACATAGATTGGTGTGGGCCCGGCTATAGATTTTGCACTGGGCCCCAGAATCTGTATAGGGCACTGGTTACAGTCGGATTTTCAATGGATTCTGAATCCCCCGAAAATCCGACCAAAAAAAACTGTGCTATGTAGACATGGCCTTATGTATGAAAACTGTCCAAGACTAAGACTGTCTTTGTTGCCCATAGCAACCAATCAGAGCTCATAACAACCAGTCAGAACCCATAGCAACCAATCAGAACCCATAGCAACCAATCAGAGCTCATAGCAACCAATCAGAACCCATAGCAACCAATCAGAGCTCATAGCAACCAATCAGAACCCATAGCAACCAATCAGAGCTCATAACAACCAGTCAGAACCCATAGTAACCAATCAGAGCCCATAGCAACCAATCAGAACCCATAGCAACCAATCAGAACCCATTTTCCAAACAGAGCTCATAGAAACCAATCAGAACCCATAGCAACCAGTCAGAGCTCATAGCAACCAATCAGAACCCATAGCAACCAATCAGAGCCCATAGCAACCAATCAGAACCCATAGCAACCAATCAGAGCCCACAGCAACCAATCAGAGCCCCTCTTTCCTTTTTAAGAGCAGTATATGAAACGAAAGCTGAGCTCTGATTGGTTGCTGTGGGTTCTGATTGCTTGCTATGAGCTCTGATTGGTTTCTATGGGCAACAAAGACAGTCTTACTCTTAGACAGTTTTTATACATAAGACCCTTATATCTTTCTGTAGGTATCTACAGTATATGCCTGATGAGGGGTGTATAAGTTTTGATGTAGCGCTCTATGATCTCTAGTTACACCCTTCCTCCAATTTTGTCCTTTTGCCCATATCCCGCTGACCCCAGTGACAAGCCTTTGGAAACTGTTATGTTAGGACTATTCCTTCTTGTAGAGGGAGCAATTGCAGCGATAACGTGATATCAAAGAACTGCTAGTTAGCCAATTCCCCAATGTCCTCTCCAAAGCAGGGCGTCCTGTGCAAAAGAGACAGGAATCACAATTCAAACCCCTCTCCTTCCCCGCAATACGTTTTCCAAAGTTTTCTTTGGCTTGGCAGTTGTCCCCCTTTTCCAAGCCTTCTGTTATCTGTTGTAGCAGCTAGTGGTAACCGTCCTGCCTCCCGAACCATCTGTCCCTTTCAGCTGTTCATTTCATTTACTCCATCATCCTGGCTGGGCACGTGAATCTCCTCTCGTCACCGCCGCTGCCAGGCTGCGGAACAAAATGTCTCTTGATCACATCAAAGATTGGGCTGGAATCTAGATAAACGGCTTCAGCTATGAGATCACGGGATACGAGTTAAGTGAGATCTGTCAGTAAAAAGGAATAAAAATAGCCGCGGTGATGAAAATCTCAAGAGTTCCCTGCTGGAAACGAACAGCCATCGAGATGACAGCGTGCTGGAGATGCCGGGAGGAGGGAAGTGTGTGGAGGTGGCTATTAAAGCGCCCACCGCTGTGTGAGATTAGAAAAACATGGCTGCTTTCTTGCAGAAACAGCGCCACTTCTGGGCGCAGGTTGTATGGGGTACTGCAGCTCAGCTCTAGTCAAGTGAATGCAGAATTGGACAGCACCTATAGACCACAATAATGCAGCCCTGCAGGGGGTGCAGCGGTAGCAGTCGCTACCGGGCCCAGCAGCCTTAGGGGGCCCAAAAGCCCTTCTGCCACATAAGAAGACACCAGTATTATAAATGGTGCATGGTAACTGGGGGGCCTGATTTCACTTTTCGCACCAGGGCCCTAGAGCTTGAAGTTACGTCTCTGATGCAGTCATGTTTTTTTTCTAATGTCATACAAATAGGATCCATGACATCTGGGTTACTAAATACTTTGGGCCTTATGTATGAAAAGTGTCTAAGAGTAAGACTGTCTTTGTTGCCCATAGCAACCAATCAGAGCTCATAGCAACCAATCAGAGCCCATAGCAACCAATCAGAGCTCAGCTTTCATTTTATATAGTGCTCTGGAAAAATAAAAGCTCTGATCGGTTCCTATGGGCTCAGATTGGTTGCTATGGGCAACAAAGATAGTCTTGCTGCTAGACAGTTTTCATACATAAGGCCGATTGTCTTCCTTGTGAAATACCAATTCTGGAGTATCTTATCTTATATCTCTGTGTTTTGCTGTTCCTCTGTTATTCCTCCTGGAAATGTATGACTGAATCTGGCAGATGGGTGTTAACATTCCAGTTTTCTGCACCCTGCACTGACAGTCAGCACTAATTGGATAATCAGGACACACCCCTTACTGGTAACACCCAGATGACAGATTCGGGTGATGAGAAGATGCTCCAGAATTTTTATTTCCGGGGAAACACTGAAACAGACGAGTCACGGGTCCTCTTTAAAGACTACCGTACATAAGAGAATTGCTGACATTTCTGGTCGATGAAATTTTCAGTCCATTTCTGGTGTGGATTGACTGCAGATTTTACCTCAATGAACTGGATTGGGTAATATCCGCAAACAAATCCGCACAACGTGTTGCAGATTTTTACATGCGGATTTACAGTGGGTTTACATTTTTCACTCTTTCTTTCATTGCAGCCATTTGGTAAGATCCAAAAAGTTCATTTTTTTGCTGATTAATGTATACTTTCACCACCCCCTCCCTCCCACTCCCACCATCTTGAAAGGAAAAAACCCAGAAATATGGATATTTTTGCAAATTTATAAAACAAGAAAAACTGAGATACCACATGGTCTTAAGTATTCAGCCCTTTGCTCAGTATTGAGTAGAAGCACCTTTTGAGCTAGTACAGCCATGAGTTCTTTGGGAATGAAAGCAACAAGTTTCTCACACCTGGATTTGGGATCCTCTGCCATTCTTCCCTTGCAGATCCTCTCCAGTTCCCTCAGGTTGGATGGTGAACGTTGGTGGACAGTCACTTCCAAGTCTCTCCAGAGATGCTCAATTGGGTTTAGGTCAGGGCTCTGGCTGGGCCAGTCGGGATTGGTCACAGAGTTGTTCTGAAGCCACTGTTTTGTTATTTTAGCTGTGTGCTTAGGGTCATTGTCTTGTTGGAAGATTAACCTTCAGCCCAGTCTGAAGTCCAGAGCGTCTGGAAGAGGTTTTCATCCAGGATATCTCTGTACTTGGCCCATTCATCTTTCCTTCATTGCAACCAGTCGTCCGTCCCTGCAGCTGAAAAACACCCCATAGCATGATGCTGCCCCACCATGTGTCACTGTTGGGATTGTATTGGGCAGGTGATGAGCAGGGCCTGTTTCTCCACCGCTTACAATTAACATAAAGTTCAATCTTCGTCTCATCAGATCAGAGAATCTTATTTCTCATGTCTGGGATCTTCTGTGTTTTTTGCAAATGTCTGCGGTTTTTCATATGTCTGCACTAGGAGAGGCTTCACGTCTGCGGGTTTCATATGTCTTGCACTAAGGAGAGGCTTCTGTGGCCGCACTCTGCCATTTAAAACCCAGACTGGTGGAGGCTGCAGTGATAGGTGACTTTGTGGAACTTTCTCCCATCTCCTCCTGCATCTTGGAGCCAGCCACAGTGATCTTGGGTTCTTCTTTACCTCCTTCAAGGCTCTTCCCACGATTGCTTTGTTTGTGGACGGCCGGGTCGAGAAGAGTTGGGGTCGTCCAACTCTTTTTTTTTAAGGATTATTTGGAGGCCACTGTGCTCTTAGGAACCTTGAGTGGGTGCAGAAATTCTTTTGTAACCTTGGCCAGATTTGTGCCCTTTTCCACCCAAATTTTGCTCTGAGCTCTTTGGGCACTTCCTTAGACCTCATGACTCTCATGTGCTCTGACATGCACTGTGAGCTGTGAGGTCTGATATAGACAGGTGTGTGCCTTTCCTAATCAGTTCCAATCAGTTTAATTAAACACAGCAAGACTCCAATGAAGGAGTAGAACCATCTCAAGGAGGATCAGAAGGAAATGGACTGCACGTGAGTTAAATATGAGTGTCACAGCAAAGGGTCTGAATTCTTATGACCATGTGATATTTCAATTCTTCTTGTTTAATAAATTTGCAAAAAATATCTACATTTCTGTTTTCTTCCTTTCAAGTTCGGTGGGAGGGAGGTTGGCAGATTTAAAATTAAAAAAAAATGAATTTTTTTGATCTTCCCAAAGTGTGCAATGAAAAAGTAAAAAAATGTAAAGAGGTCTGAATACTTTCCGTACCCACTGTATCTGCTGAAAATTTTCCTAGCAAATCCAACCTGTGTGCCTTAATCCAGACTTTTCCAGCAGATTTTACCTTCTCCCACTGAAGCTGATGGAGAAAAAGCTGCAGTAAAATCCGCAATAAATTTGCAGTTTATCATAATCTGCACCAAAATCCACATGGTCTGTTGCAGGTTATCACTTGCAAATTTACCTGCGGATTTTTTGTGGAAAAGTTCTGCAGCAAATCGGTCTTGACTGCCTTTTCTGGCGGATTTTGCCTTCTCCCATTGAAGGAGAAAAATAGGTTTAAAATCCACAGTAAATCTGCAGCAGATCTGCCCTGTGTGAATTTGCTTTAAGGTGCACATTAAACCAAACATACCCGCCAAACCCACCAATTTTATCAGGATCAAACCTAATGTATATGAGGACCACCCGACCATCCCCCAATGGCAAATTAAATCCAACACGCCCAATTCTATGCTCCCATAGGAGATAACACACTGTCTAATAGGTCTGGAAGTAGAATACTTCCATTTCCTCATGAAAAAAGACATGTACAAGGAAGTAAACATGCATTTTTCAGGGGGGCAAATGGAAGTGCCCAAAAAATGAGCACTCGGGCATCAATCCTCACAGACCAGGCATCATCACTGCTATATATTGAGGTTTTTTGTTTAGTGGTGTAAATTTCTGGTTGACTCCAAACTTCTGGTTGTCTATATCTATTTTATATAGTATCATGGGGCCCTAAGACCTTGAAACTTCTAAGGTCTCATCTGATCAACCGCCACTGATTGCACGTAGTCAGAGGCTTGGACTGGCCCACAGGGTAGCAAGAGAAACCCCGGATAGGTAAGAGGCAGGTGCACTATATATAGTCATGTACAGTAGCTGTAGTATGGGCCCCAAGAATCAACTCCACTGGTGGGCCCCAAATATCAACTCCACTGGTGGGCTGCAAGAATTAACTCCACTGGTGGGCCCCAAGAATCAACTCCACTAGTGGGCCCAAAAATAAACTACACTGGTGAGCTGCAAGAATCAACATGACTGGTGGCCCCGAGAATGAACTCCACTGATTGTCCCCAAGAATGAACTCTATTGGTGTGCCCCAAGAATCAACTCCACTGGTGGGCCCAAGAATCATCTACACTGGTGGGCTGCAATAATCAACTCCACTGGTGGTCCCAAGAATCAACTCCACTGGTGGCCCCAAAAATCAACTCCACTGATGGGCCCCAAATATCAACTCCATTGGTGGGCCCCAAGAATCAACTCTACTAGTGGGCCCAAAAATCAACTCCACTGAGGGGCCCTAAATATCAACTCCACTGGTGGGTTGCAAGAATCAACTCCACTGATGGGCCCCAAAAATCAACTACACTGACGGGCCCCAAATATCAACTCCATTGGTGGGCCCCAAATATCAACTCCACTGGTGGACCCCAAGAATCAACTCTACTGGTGGGCCCCAAGAATCAACTCCACTGGTGGGAACCAGGCGCCCCAGTCCGACACTGTTAGTGACATCTTGTAGCTAGGCTTTACTTCACCAAGAGTAGAGACTCTGTTTGCTAACCCTGTACCCAATACCCTGGTCATGGAGTAGTTTGTGCCCCCTCTGGCACCCGGCCTACAGCTCTGAAGATGTTTTTAAGGTGCATTTCCCCTTTAAATTATGGCAGAGCGTATGGGCAGATTAACTTTCATACGAGATGTGTGATTCATGAGCTTACTTTGCATTGGATAAATCTGATAATCTGGGAGCATATGGGACGGGCTACGTCAGCTTGTTTGTTGAAGTATCATCTGTGACAGGTTCTGCTTCCACATAAGGGATCACTTCCCACAGATGACATTTGTCTGATGTGACATTTGCATGAATTGGTTGTATGTCAAGCTCATGGCGCTGGCTGAAAGCTCGCCTTCTTCTATGATGGCCGGGTTCCCCTATAAGCATTGTTAACAGATAATCAGCAGAGTGCCCCCATAAGGATCATAGCTGATCAGCGGGGTGCCCGCATAAGGATCGCTCATAGCTGATCAACGGGGTGCCCCCATAAGGATCGCTTACAGCTGATCAGAGGGGTGTCCCCATAAGGATCGCTTACAGCTGATCAGAGGGGTGCCCCCATAAGAATCGCTCACATCTTATCAGCAGAGTGCCCCCATAAGAATCGCTCACAGCTGATCAGTGGGGTGTCCCCGTTAGGATCACTCACAGCTTATCAGCAGAGTGCCCCCATAAAGATCGCTTACAGCTGATCAGAGGGGTGCCCCCATAAGGATCGCTTACATCTTATCAGCGGGAAGTCCCCATAAGGATCACTAACAACTGATCAGCAGGAAGTCCCCATATGGATCGCTTACAGCTGATCAGTGGGGGGCTCCCATAAGTATTGCTCTCATCTGATCAGTTGGGTGCCCCCATAAATATCTCTCCTAGTGGATTAGTGGGGTGCCCCCATAAAGATTGCTCAGAGCTAAACAGCAGAGTGCCCCAATAAGGATCATTCACAGCGGATCAGTGGGGGTGCCCCCATAAAGATCACTCATAGTGGATTAGTGGGGTGCCCCCATAAAGATTGCTCACAGTTAAACAGCAGAGTGCCCCCATGAGGATTATTCACAGCGGATCAGTGGGGTGCCCCATAAGGATCGCTCTCAGCTGATTGGCGGGGTGCCCCCATAAAGATTGCTCACAGCTAAACAGAAAAATGCCCCCATAAGGATCATTCACAGCAGATCAGTGGGGTGCCCCATAAGGATCACTCACAGCTGACCTGCAGCGTGCCCCCACAAGGATCGCTCATAGCAGCTCAGCGGGGTGCCTCCATAAGGATTGCTTGCGTCTGATTTGAGGTGTTCCCCCATAAAGTTATCTCCCAGCTGATCAGCGAGGTGCCTTCATAAGGATTGCTCACGGCTGATCAGTGGGGTACCCCCATAAGGGTCGCTCACAGCCAAACCTCCACCAACGAAACATCTGTGCCCTGTCTCAAGATCCCCCTTCATCAGTCCTGTTGAGTTACTTGTGGGTCTATGGTCACATAAGGTTCTGTTCCATCAAAGCAATGACAGAGAAGAGTCCCCCCATCATGTCTGCGTTCTCTGTAGCTGGCCACAGACACGAGGTAACTGCCGGCCACAAGTTCTCCATGTAGCGGCCATTGCTCCTACTGACCCTCTATTATCTTGCCCAATCAACTCAGACAACCATCTGCCAAGACTGTAGAAGTACAGTACTGTATGGGGGCACCCTCACTATTACAGACTGTGGACACACCCTGGCTGTTACTGACTGTAGGTGCACTCTGGTCGTCATTATGGGGGCACAATGGGTTCTATAGACTCTGCTTATTCTGGAGGTACTCTCATTATTGGGCCTCCTATTTATTACACACGGTGGGGACACCCTTCATGTTATACATGTTGGTGGCATTTTAGCCATTAAAGACTATGAAGACATTCTGGTTATCATTATGGGGGTATCCTGGCTGTTATAGACTGTGGGGGGAACCTTGTTATCATTAAGGGGGCACCTTGGCTACTACAGACTGTGGGTACACTCAGGTCATCATTATGGTGGCACCCTGGTTATTACAGACTGTGGGTACACTCAGGTCATCATTATAGGGGCACCCTGGTTATCATGGACTGTGAGTACACTCAGGTCATCATTATGGGGGCACCCTGGTTATTACAGACTGTGGATACATTCAGGTCATCATTATGGGGGCACCCTGGTTATTACAGACTGTGAGTACACTCAGGTCATCATTATGGGGGCACCCTGGTTACTACAGACTGTACGTACACTCAGGTCATCATTATGGGGGCACCCTGGTTATTACCGACTGTGGGTACACTCAGGTCATCATTATGGGGGCACCCTCGTTATTACAGACTGTGGGTACACTCAGGTCATCATTATGGGGGCACCCTCGTTATTACAGACTGTGGGTACACTCAGGTCATCAATATGGGGGCACCCTGGTTATTACAGACTGTAGGTACACTCAGATCATCATTATGGGGGCACCCTGGTTATTACAGACTGTGGGTACATTCAGGTCATCATTATGGGGGCACCCTGGTTATTACAGACTGTGAGTACACTCAGGTCATCATTATGGGGGCACCCTAGTTACTACAGACTGTACGTACACTCAGGTCATCATTATGGGGGCACCCTGGTTATTACCGGGCTGTGGGTACACCCCAGGTCATTATTATGGAGGCACCCTGGTTATTACAGACTGTGGGTACACTCAGGTCATCATTATGGGGGCACCCTCGTTATTACAGACTGTGGGTACACTCAGGTCATCAATATGGGGGCACCCTGGTTATTACAGACTGTAGGTACACTCAGATCATCATTATGGGGCACACTGGCTATTAGGGACTGTGGTTACACTCAGGTCACCATTATGGTTGCACCCTGGTTATAACAGACTGTGGGTACACTCAGGTCATTGTTATGGGGGGGCACCCTGGTTATTACAGACTGTGGGTACACTCAGGTCATCATTATGGGACACACTGGTTATTAGGGACTGTGGTGACACTCAGGTCATCATTATGGGGGCACCCTGGTTATTACAGACTGTGGGTACACTCAGGTCATCATTAAGGAGGCATCCTGGTTACTACAGACTGTGGGTACACTCAGGTCATTAATATGTGCGCACCCTGGTTATTACAGACTGTGGGTACACTCAGGTCATCATTATAATAATAATATATAATAATAATCTTTATTTATACAGCGCCAACATATTTCGCAGCACTTTACAATGTAGAGGGTATAATTATAGACAAAAGACAGACATTACACAGTGGAAGCTACTTACAGGTGAGACACAAGGTGTGAGGGCCCTGCTCGCAAGAGCTTACAATCTAAGAGGGGGCATCCTGGTTATTACAGACTGTGGGGACACTCAGGTCATCGTTATGACAATGGAATCATTATACACAGAGAAGGTAATCTGGTTATCATTATACAGGCACCCTGGATATTATAAATTGCTGAACAAGAGAAAAAAGAGGAAGCGGTGCTTCACCGGTGCAATATGTCAAACAATAAAACAGAATATATATCATACGTTAAAGCTGATATGAGTACTCGCCTTTTAGGGTTGTGCAGCAGATAGAGGCACAACTCTCTTATGCATTTGTAGCCAGGGGAGTAACTAGAATTCATAGGGTCCCACAGCAAAAATAGATGGGGCCCATTGACAAGAAACAATAAATAATACCGGCATCTATCAAGTAACCCAGGTAGTAGTGATATGTAGCAAAAAAACACCATCTACTTGTTGCCTGCAAAAAGGAACAATGTTTTTGTCCTGGGGGGGGCCCCTAAGTCGGGGCCCCCAAACCCGTGCATGTCAGCTATGGTTATAGCTACGCCCATGTCTGTAGCTCTGAAAGCTCAGAATGGCAGCCACTGCCGTTACTCTGGACCACACAAGGAGAGGTACCGCAGAGGACATGTACTGAAGATCAAAAGGATTGCCTCCATAGGGGAGGGTATTCTCCTTTATTGGGCAGGGTTTTTTGTTTTACTGCTTTAAAAGGGAAAATTTTATGGTACTTGTTTTTCTTAAAAATTTTTTGAAAGCTGATTTTTATAGTTTTTCATACAGTCCTAATAAAATATTTTTTAACAAAAAAAAAAAAAAAAAAAAGGATTGCCTCGCCGGTCGGTTCACAGAAGAAATTACCACATAATGTAAGCACTGGTCCAAGCGTGAAACGCGTCGTGTGCCTCCCTGCTCTTTTGTTGCTTTTAATAAGTCCATATGTTTATCTAATCCTTTCCACGTTATGTGGTAATTTCTTCTGTGAACCGAGCGCCGAGGCAATGCTTTTGATCTTCAGCACTTATAAATTGCTGAAAAATGGCCCTATGGAAAGGCTGAAACTGAGCCATTTGTAAAGACACGGGTGAGTAAATTCACATGTTTTTTGAATTTTAGTGATGCTGCCTCTTTTTTCTATTTTTTTTTTCATTAATTGCTAAATTTGGGGTTATCATTATGGGGAACTAAACTTTTAAAGATTGTGAGGGGACTCTGGTTATCATTATGAGGGCACCCTGGTTATTACAGGCCGTGGGTGAACTCCAGTTGCAGCGCACTTTGGCTATTACAGACTTTGGCTACATAGGCATATTAGGAAATCCCCTGATTGCTTTAGGGGGGAACCCGGGTTTCTCAGATGTGGGCCACTTGGTATTATTATTATGTGGGCACCCTGTCTATTCGACTCTTGGAACCCTGGCTTTACGACTGTGGGTACCTCAGGGTTTTGATTATGGATGCATGTGCTATTACAAATTTGGAGGCACCTGGGTTTTATGGGGGACTTGACTATTACAGATTATGGGGTACTTGGCATGAATATAGGGCACGCTGAATTAAGATTATGGGGAAATACCTGGATTTTTTGATTATGGGGGCTTTGTTTATGAAAACAGGGGACTCTTGCTTGACACTTTGGAGGCACTTGGGCATGAAAAAAGGGGCCTTGGTTTAGATTATGGAAACATCTGGTCTGAAAAAAGGGGGCCCCGGTATTAAGATTATGGAAAACTCTGGTCGAATATAGGGGCACTCTGGCTTTACGTTATGGAGGCACTCTGGTCTGAATCTTTAGGGGGGCTGTGGATATTACAGATTTGGAGGTATCTGGTCTGATATGGGGAAATCTGGTATTACAGATTATGGAAACACTCTGGTCAGGAATATAGGGGCATTGGTATTACAGATTTTTGGAGGGGAAATTGGTTGAATCTATAGGGCACTCTGGCTTTACGTTATGGGGGCACTTGGTCTGAATAAGGGGGACTCAGGTATTTAAAATTATGGAGGCACTCTGGCATGATAAGGGCCTTGGCTTTAAGATTTGGAGGCCTTGGTCTGAATATTGGGGGCCGGCATTACAGATTATGGAAGCACTCGGTCTGAAAAATAGGGGCACTAGGTATTAGAGATTAGGAGGCACCTGGCCCTGAATAAGGGGGGATTGGCTATTATAATTTATGGGGAAACACTTTGGCCTGAATAAGGGGCACTCTGGTATTTCGATTAGGGGCACTCTGGTCATGAATATAGGGGCACTCTGGCTATTACAGATTATGGAGGCACTCTGGTCATGAATCTATAGGGGCACTCTGGCTATTACAGATTATGGAGGCACTCTGGTCATGAATATAGGGGCACTCTGGCTATTACAGATTATGGAGGCACTCTGGTCATGAATCTATAGGGGCACTCTGGCTATTACAGATTATGGAGGCATTTCTGGTCTTTTAATTGGGGCACTGTGGTATTATAGATTATGGAGGCACTCTGGTCATGAATCCATAGGGGCACTCTGGCTATTATAGATTATGGAGGCACTCTGGTCATGAATCAATAGGGGCACTCTGGCTATTACAGATTATGGAGGCACTCTAGTCATCATTATAGGGGCACCCTGGGTATAACTGACAGTGGGAGCTCTCTAGTCATCCTTATGGAGGCACTCCAATGCTTGGCCTCCCCTTTGAAGGGTTGTTACACCCCTCCTACGTCACTGAGTAGAAGTAGAATGAGAGTCACGTGACTGCGTTCCACACGTTCCCTTCCTATCACGTGACACCTTCAAATCGAGGCTTGGCTGTACGCGGTCTCCGCCCTCCCCGTGTGACGCTCGGGGCGGGGTTTGGCGTAAACCAATCAGTGGGAGGTAGTCGTGGTATCTGGGTGTGGCCCGGGAAAGGCAGCAGAAGCTCCCGCCTGACAGGGAACCGAGAGGGGAGCGGCGGAGCCGGGGATCCTGAGACAGCAGGAGGTAATGCGGCTCATACACTGTATCTATCCTCTGCCTGTAGATATCACTATGTGGACTCCCCCCCCATTGTATGGCTTGTGTCTCTTCGCTAGGCATGCTGGGAATTGTAGTTCTGCAACAGCTGGAGAGCCACAGGTTAGACAGTGATGTGCAGGCTGCAGCTGGGGATGGGGTCTCCCCAGTGGGGAATGGCTCAGACCTGTCCTAGTGAGGGCTGATGGGGGCAGCAGGGTTGTGGGTGACCTGTGGCAGTGCTGCCAGTCTGTGCTGTATGGTGAAGGTTATTGGCTGCAGTATATGGCGGTGTGGCTGAGCTGTGTTTGCAGTGATGCCGGCTGCTCACATCCATTCACTGCCTGCTTATTGGCTTCCTCGCTCGGTGTCGCCCTCCCCCCTTGTTTTTGGTCTGACAGGCTGCGCCGTGACCTTCTGTCATCAGAGCCGGTGCGGATATAGCAGAGTCGGGGCAGTCTTTTCACACTACAAACCCAGCTCTGCTACATCTGGGATGTGAAGAAATATCGGATACGTTGCCGGTGGTCTCCATTGAATACTATGTGGTTGTCAGCGTGTCATGCTCCACCCACTTGTAGTAGGAATTAGACGGGCTGTCAGTTTTCCAGGGAGCGCTGGTTAGGTGGACAATAAACCTCATATAAGCGGGGGCCGCTGATTTAAAGGGGTTGGTCCTCCTGTGTTTTTTTTTCTTCTTCATTTATCAGATCGGAGAGTGGGGGTTGTAGTCCCTGAAGTGAAATGCTTCTATTCAAGTATCATACATTCATGTTGGAGTTCTGTAAATACATGACTGTATACATTACTGTCTAAAGCTGCATTGACAATGCTACAGACTTCAGAGCTGAAATCTTCAAGTATATCCTGATTGCTCATTGTGTGCAAAGAATAGTGAGCGCAGCCCCAGAGTATAATGCAGCCTGATCTCAGGAGCGGTAAAGTAAGTACACAGTGACTGCACCAGCAGAATAGTGAGTGCAGCTCTGGAGGATAATACAGGATGTAACTCAGGATGAGTAATGTAAGTACACAGTGACTGCACCAGCAGAATAGTGAGTGCAGCTCTGGAGAATAATACAGGATGTAACTCAGGATCAGTACAGGATAAGTAATGTATGTACACAAAGACTACACCAGCAGAATAGTGAGTGCAGCTCTGGAGTATAATACAGGATGTAACTCAGGATCAGTACAGGATAAGTAATGTATGTACACAGTGACTGCACCAGCAGAATAGTGAGTGCAGCTCTGGAGTATAATACAGGATGTAACTCAGGATCAGTACAGGATAAGTAATTATTGTACACAGTGACTGCACCAGCAGAATAGTGAGTGCAGCTCTGGAGTATAATACAGGATGTAACTCAGGATCAGTACAGGATAAGTAATATATGTACACAGTGACTGCACCAGCAGAATAGTGAGTGCAGCTCTGGAGTATAATACAGGATGTAACTCAGGATCAGTACAGGATAAGTAATGTATGTACAGTGACTGCACCAGCAGAATAGTGAGTGCAGCTCTGGAGTATAATACAGGATGTAACTCAGGATCAGTACAGGATAAGTAATGTATGTACACAGTGACCAGCAGAATAGTGAGCGCAGCTCTGGAGC
The DNA here is from genome assembly GCA_025379985.1 of Phyllomedusa bahiana. Taxonomy (NCBI): domain Eukaryota; kingdom Metazoa; phylum Chordata; class Amphibia; order Anura; family Hylidae; genus Phyllomedusa; species Phyllomedusa bahiana. The sequence goes on along the minus strand of JAODAL010007833.1, from coordinate 73,449 downwards.
ATAATACAGGATGTAATTCAGGATCAGTGCAGGATAAGTAATGTATGTACACAGTGACTGCACCAGCAGAATAGTGAGTGCAGCTCTGGAGGATAATACAGGATGTAACTCAGGATCAGTACAGGATAAGTAATGTATGTACACAGTGACTGCACCAGCAGAATAGTGAGTGCAGCTCTGGAGGATAATACAGGATAAGTAATGTATGTACAGTGACTGCACCAGCAGAATAGTGAGTGCAGCTCTGGAGGATAATACAGGATGTAGTTCAGAATCAGTAATATATGAACAGAGTTGCTCAATCTGTTATGTAGGTTATGTCTATATATAAACAGGGAGGTGGATGGACTTTTTATTGTGTCGGTGATGGGCGGCTGCTGTTTTACCTGCCATGAAACTGGTCAGTCATTGGGGCAGGCGTCCAACCTTGCCCACAGATGTCCTCATAGCTTGACCACGGGGTCTGTATATGTGGTGGGGGCACAATCGGAGGGGTCCATGTGTCATGTAGGTGGGGCAGCTCCTCAGCAGTCACTTCAGCCTCCACTTTCTGGAGAACTGCCCCCGCTGCGGCCCTTTAGGGGGCTACTTCTGGAGAAGATGGGTTCGGCTCCTCTGAGTGTATCTGGAAATCTCACATTTTCCTCGCTTCTTGTGTAAGGACCTGACAGAGAGTCCTCTATACGGCGACGCGCTGAGCAATCCCAGTGAAACTTGGCTCCTGCTCCAGTGACGATGGAGCAACCAGCACCTCCACTCCCAGTAACGTGGTCAATTCTGATTCATGTTGATTAGCAACTGGTTGTAGAAGGCTCCGCAGCCGCACCCCCTCCATGCTTCCTTGCAGTGATGTCATCATCTTGGTATGAAGTCGTCTTCCCTGCGTGGTGCAGGAGATCTCCCCTCCTCGGCTGCTCTCAGCTCCACACATGGTGGCAATTCCCTGTTTATGTCCCTGCTGTTTTATAGGGGATTTCTCCGTCTTTATAGACCTCAAGTTCTGCAAAGTCGTTTCTTAAAGGGACACTTCCATCCATTATAATTTTTTTTTTTTAAATATTCCTGGAAAAAATACAAATTTTGGCAGAATTTTTTAAATATATTTATTTTGGCAGTCCTATGCAAATAAAAATTACACATACAATCTTGTCCTTCTCTAGCTGTGGTAGTAAACAGATAAAATTCCTGTATGGCAGGGCAGAATAATCTCACTTTACTGCAGCTGCTTTTTATCTCTTTTGTTGTCTCTACAAATAGTAGGTAATGACATAATTGTTCATGGTTTTAGGAGGGCCCTGACAATACATCTTCTCAGTCTGGCCTACCAAGATCCTTAATTGCTAACCCCCACTTGCTATCACACTCAACACTAGGGCACTCACAGGCACTTATCTGTATATAGATGTACAGTCAGGGTGGCAGGGTCACCCAATTTTATCTAAACCACCTCCTATTTATGAAACAAGGCTGGAACATTGTAAACTGAGCACTTCACCGTTCATTTTACCCATAAACCATAATAGATTGTAAGCTCTTACGAGCAGGGCCCTCACACCCTGTGTCTGGTCTCTAGCTTTTTACTGTATAATGTCTGTCTTTCTGTCTGTACTTATACCCTCTAATTTGTAAAGTGCTGCGGAATATGTTGGTGCCATATATGTGTGTGTATCTATGTATATATCTAACCCTCTCATCTATTGCTCTTGCCATTGCCCTGTGGTCTAGTCTACTTTTATCTATAGAGAACAATAGAGTAGTAGTAGCAATCTATATATATATATATATATATTGCTGCTACTACTCTATTGTTCTCTATAGATAAGAGTAGTCTAGACCACAGGGCAAGGGCAATAGATGAGAGGGTTAGAGGGTAATCTTCCTCTGTACTGGGGAGGAGAGTTTCTTCACACTTATCAGGTCCTGCTGATAACACTTACACCTCCCAGGCTGTAGTCTACCTGAAAGAAGAACCGTCTTGCGATCCGCTCACTGATATGTTATGAGAGCTCACAAGGGGAAAGACAGAGACACAAGTTGGGAAGTCATGTACATGGGGAAGCTTTAAAAAATACATACACTACTCACAAAAAAGTTAGGGATATTTTGGCTTTTTTTTACACTAAATGAGCCCATCTCTTTAACTTGCACAAGTCCAACTGTTCAATGTTTCAGTAATTTGTGCACAACTTGCTGATCTCTAACAAGGAGCTTAAAGGCAAAACTTCCAACAGTTGTTTGATCCCAGAATCGCCTAATACATTTAGGGGATCAATTTGAATAGGGATATGAACCGCAGGGCTGTGGAGTCGGCAAGCCAAAGCTCCGACTCCTCAATTTCCCAAACCTCCGACTCCCGACTCCGACTCCCTCATGTTTAAAGGGGTTGTCTCGCTACAAGGATTGCGTTTTATGTTAAAGATCTTGCAAAAACAAGTCACTTTGCAATATATGTCCATTAACAGTCTCCTACCTGTTCCTAGATATCCCCTCTTGTATGGGCTGCATCAGCTCCTCAGGTCGCTATAGCTACAGACCTGTTTACTCTCTCCTGATAGGCTGCCCGCACTGGTTGCTATAGCTACAGACCTGGCTTCTACTGCAGCCTAGTGGAAGCCGGTAAACACGCCCCTGAATTCAAAATGAAACCAAGAAAACAGGACTGAGGTAAGATGAATCAATGTAGTGAGACAACCCCTTTAAGTGATAACTTTACTGTATTAAAATGGTCCCATCAGGCTTTTTATCACCTTATAATACAATAATTAAGCTATTTAGGTAGAACAGACACTGACAAGCAAAAGAGTAACAATGTTTTGAACACTTGTGGGAAGAGTTGAAGAAAAAGCTGTATTTATATCCAAGTCCAGTCTGCACCAACATTGGGAATGTGTAGAAGAGACCTGGGATCAGATTTTGGTCAAGATATGCCTGAATCTGATCCAGAGCCCAGAAGGATTCGGGCAGTATTGAAAACCAAAAGGTGGATTTACCAAATACTAATAAAATAAAAATTAACATTTTGATATTTAGGAGCAAAACAGTAACAATGCAGTTACAGGAAAGAATCTGCATGACTAGGCAGATGCTAAATACTTGCAAGTCAAATTTATGTATAAGATAGGTAAGATGACTGTATTTGAAATTACAGTAGCCTCATGTGCAAAGCTGTAGTGGAGGGTGAGATATGGAGCCTGAAAGTCTCAAAAGTTTAAAACATTGTTACCATTTTGCTTCTCAGTGTAAAATAAATTTATTGGATAGGACTTTAGAACACCAAAAAAATTGTAAATATGCAAAACACTGCAGGAACATTTGTGGAGTCTCTGAATTTGTTCTGAGAAATAGTATTGCCTCCATCAGATCCTGCATACATGACGTCACACCTGATCTCATTATTTCCAGGCTAGAGAACGGCCTCTCTACACTAACTAGGGATGGGGGCAAAGCAGTGACCACAGGGGCAACAGGAGATTCAGGAATCAAACACCTGTTGTGAATTTTGCTATTAAGCTCCTTGTTAGAGATCAGCAAGTTGTGCAGAAAGTCCTGAAACATTTAACAGTTGGACATGTGCATCTAAAGGGAAGAGATGGTCTAATTTAGTGCATTTAAAGAATTTTATGTCATGTATTTTTATGACATGTCAGCTGTGCTATTTCTAGCTGAGCCTCTTAGAGGGACGTTGGTGATGGAAGAATCTAAACAGCAGGACGAGATACGTCCCAGTCATTACGGTAATCCACAGTTCTCATAGAGAACAATGGATTACGTCTCCTCTCCCCGCTCGGACAATAAGCCGCGGGGGGAGATAAGTGACATGTCAATTACTTGCGGTGAAAACACGCCGTTAGTAATGAATGTCTATGGGGCCGGCGGGCTACCAGCCCCCCCCTCCCCCGCTCCCGATCACACAGCGTAATTGTGGGCGAAATACGTCCCGCAATTATTGCCATGTGAACATAGCCATTCAAGCTCCTGTGCTGCTGATAACACAACGGGGAGTGATTTCACCATCCTGGCCAGGTCTGCTAGAGCAGAGAGAGGTGGTCGGTAACCTAGGAAAGCTTGTGTACACAAGCAGGAGATAAGAACTGCTCTAACTCTGGAGGGAAGCAAAAACTAACCGGCAATGTATTTGGTAATAGTGTTTATTTACCATTGCCTACATATCAAATGCTAATTGGGGAGATGGGAATAAGCCTTTAAGTTTTGGGTCATTCTTTATTTTTGTTATCTTGGACAACCCCTTCTTTTAGGATGCCACCAGGTCCTGCTTTTGGCAAACAGCAGCTTCTGTCAGGGACGCTCCTCTTCAAAATCATTATACCCTGTTAGGGTAGAGATAGAGGTTGTCTTCCTAGAGGTATGTTTATGTGGTGGATTTTCCGTCCGTGAAATCTGTCGCAGATATCATCGATTTATCTAGATGTGGTTCCGCGTCAAAGAGAAGACATGTCCTGTAGAGGGGGGGGGGGGTCCAGCTTACCTCACACTTGTTCTCTGAACAGGTCTAGATAAGAGTAGTCTAGACCACAGGGCAAGAGCAATAAATGAGGGTTAGAGGGTAATCTTCCTCTGTACTGGGGTGGAGAGTTTCTTCACATTTATCAAGTCCCGCTGATAACACTTACACCTCTCGGGCCATGGTTGACCTTGAAGAGAATCCTCATGCAATCTTCCTCACAGAGGAAGTCACAGACACACACCAGGAAGTCATGCACATAGGGAAAATTGTATGAAAAAACCCAAAACGCCACCTGATTTTAAAAACCTTTCTTGCAATAGTTTCATTTTCTTGTCAATACGTGCAAAGAAAATTTTTGACGGAAGTGTCCCTTTAAAGGGGTTGTCTCACTACAGGCCTCTCGGCATTTTGGTCGGCTACATGATCTGGGTATGTAATCAATTTTCACTAGTGATAGTGTCCTTTTAACCTGTCCATACCATATTCCTGAGAGTGTACGTGCTTGGTTGTGGTCGCTCAGCTTCCCATTTTCTTATAGTTATCAGGTGCCATCACTCTCGCTTTATGCTACCAGAACTCATTTGATTTTTTCTATGATTTAGGCGTTGTCCCACTAGATTGTATACTCACAGGCTTGGCTTTCTAATTTCGCGAGCCTATGGATAACAGCCAGTAAACCGTCTGTATTAGCAAAGTGCTGGAGCCAAGGAGAAAACAGGCTGAGAAAGGGACGAAAATCATATGGTGTTAGGTAAAAGACAACCCTGATAAAGAAATTTAAACATTAAGAGGATGGCATGGCCAAAGGTTTTTCGGCGCCAGACACTGACGCTGCTGGCCTAATCCGTCCATTGCTCTCCCTCTTTCTAGGCGCTTACAATGTGCGGCATTGATCCGGGGCCTCTCGGCATTTTGGTCGGCTACATGATCTGGGTTATGTTGTGCATGCTGGGAGTTGTAGTTTCCTAGCTGGATAGTCGTACATTGTAGACCTCTTCCATACAATGTAGAGAAGCACCCCCTGTGTGGAGTGTACGTGTCTGATGATGGGTTTGTGATGGTCGCCTTTCAGGGCTGTCTGGCCAGTGTTGGGGTCTTTGATTTTTGTGGATGACTCCTTGGATTTTTCATGGACCGGTCATCGTCTCTCTGTCTCCTCTTGGTGACCCCAGAGAACTTCATTCTAGAGGTTATTTTTCCTAAAAGTGAAATTCTTAAAGGGGTTGTCTCACTACATTGATTCATCTTACCTCAGTCCTGGTTTCTTAGTTTCATTTTGAATTCAGGGGCGTGTTTACTGGCTTATACTAGGCAGCAGTAGAAGCCAGGTCTGTAGCTATAGCAACCAGTGCTGGCAGCCTATCAGGAGAGATCAAACATGTCTGTAGCTATAGGAAAAACCGAAAAACGCAGAGGTGGTGCTCTATGGTGAAAGTACATCTGAAGTAAAGCAATTAAAACAACAAATGGAAAAGGTGCTCACCTAGAGCTGTTGTGCGTACTACTATAGAGGCATACCACTCGTACGGGCATGGGTGGCTCTCTCCGAATCAAAGGAATGGACCAGCTTACCCTAAATCGCAGTGGCCTCCGCAGGTACCCCGGTCAGAGCAAACCGTGTAGCATCCTAGACAATAGAGAAGAGGTGATACAGCGGTACCAGAATTGTATAAAATCCAAGATTCTTTATTTTAAATTCATAAAAGCCAGGTAACCCAAACAAAGCATAGCCTAGAATCTCCCTGTCGGCGAGGCCGACGCATTTCAGGTGAACAAGTCACCCTTAATCATGGCATGCTGGGGCTGCAGACCGGTAGCGGGCGTGATTGGCGTCCGATGGCACGGACAGCTGAAGGCAGGTAAGCGGATAATTACTGCGTTTTTTTTTAGTATATATACTAGTCTTTGTAGTGTGTGCAGCATGCCATGATTAAGGGTGACTTGTTCACCTGAAACGCGTCGGCCTCGCTGATGGGGATTTTGGGCTATGCTTTGTGTGGGTTACCTGGCTTTTACGAATTTAAAATAAAGAATCTTGGATTTTACACAATTTTGGTACCGCTGTATCACCCCTTCTCTATTGCCTGGGTGGCTCTCTCCAAGCCTCAGAATAGCAGCCGCAGGTCACTCTCTCCGGAGCCGCAAGCAGGCAGCGGGAACGAACAGCCAGGATGAGGACGAAAAATATGGACCCGGCGCTCAATTCCAGGAGGAAAAAAAAAAAACCCTCGGGATTAGCGAGGATATGGTTTTAAATAAAGGTTTTTTATACCATTAAAATGAAGAGAGAGTTACCCTTTCCATATATAAAAGACACACTTATAACGCGTTTCGCACCATTAGGCACATTTTTATCTGAAGCGCCTAATGGTGCGAAACACGTTATAAGTGTGTATTTTATGTATGGAAAGGGTAACTCTCTCTTCATTTTAATGATATAAAAAACCTTTATTTAAAACCATATCCTCGCTAATCACGAGTTTTTTTTTTTTCCCTTCTGGAATTGAGCGCCGGGTCCATATTTTTCGTCCTCCTTGAGTCTGAGCTTAGCAGTGTGCGCCTATCAGAGGATAGGCGTAGCTATAGCAACCAGTGTGCCATGGCAAGGCCTAGAATTCAGGAGAGAGATCAAAACTAGGGTCTGGTCGTAAATGACTATAGCCCTGCCATTACAGGATAGCCTGTAGCTATAGGACACATATCAGAGAATCAAAAAGTGTTTAGCATGTTGTTTTTTGCAAGGCTGTTTTGAAGCATAAAAAAAGCAGCAATCCTTGTAGTGAGACAACCCCTTTAAGATAGTCTTGCATCGAAACCATTGTGGATCAGAAGCGTCCTGCGTTACGTCTCCCTCCCCGATGTACTACGCTGAAACACAGATACATCAGCAGTTTCTGGCCTGGGAAACAGTCAGCATGACGAATATACAGAATAGTGGCGGATAGCTCCACCATATCCGTGACCCTGCTGGCATCTGCTGATTCTATATTGTCCCCATTAGGTCTTACAATCTCATACACCAAGGCTGTATAATCAAACGATGACAACCCCTTTGTATATGCCCTGGTGGCATGTGGACATCATAGAAGGGGTTCCCGACTCCAAATAAGAGCTCCTGTGAGGGACCTAGCCTGTCTATTGCATCATTGATCAAACACTTTTAACTTATTTTAATTATGGCCGGACCTAAATCCAAGACCTCCGGCTGCAGGGCAATAGCGCTAACCACTAAGTCACCATACTTATGGTATCGGGTCAGTATATATATAGTGTGTATATACTGCTGGTCTAATACTTTGTAAAATATTGCATTGGGGTTTGCATTTTGGAAGGGTAGAGATATACCCAGAGCTGTATCTGTGTGTCCCAGGACCTCAGTGCTGCAGGGCTACAGTGCTAACCACTGAGCCACTGTACATCTAGTATCCGGTCAGCATATATAATATGTATAGATTGCTGGCCTGTTACTATGCAATATATGGTATAACAGTGTCTGAGGAGGGTACATATATACCCAGGGCTGTATCTTTGTCCTATGACCCCAGTGCTGCAGGGCAACAGTGCTAACCACTTAACCACCAAACTTATAGAATCAGGTTAGCATAGATAATATGTACAGATTTCTGGCCTAATACGTTACAATATATAGTATGAGGGTGGGTATCAAGGGGTGGTACAGATATGTCCTAAGACCTCAACGCTGCAGGGCAACAGTGCTAACCACTAACCCACCATACTTATGGAATCAGGTTAGCATATATAATTATGTACAGACCGCTGGCCTAATGGGTATCCAAGGAGGGTAGAAATAAACCCAGGGCTATATCTGTCTGCCCTTATACCCTAGTGCTGCAGGGCAACAGTGCTAACCACTGTACTTCTCAGGTCAGCAGCTGGCCCAATACTATGCAATATATGGTATAAGGGTGGGTATCCAAGGAGGGTACAGTTATGCCCAGGCTATATCTGTCTGTCCTTATACCCCAGTGCTGACCACTAAACCACCGCACTGATAGAATCTTCTTAGCATAGATAATATGTACAGACTTCTGGACTAATACTATACAATATATGAGGGTGGGTATCCAGGGAGGATACAGATATACCCAGGACCTCAGTGCTGGAGGGCAACAGTGCTAACCACTAAGCCATTGTACTTCTATTATCAGGTCAACATATATAATATGCACAGATTGCTGGCCCAATACTATGCAATATATAGTATAAGGGTGGCTATCCAAGGAGGGTAGAAATATATACTCAGGGCTATATCTGTCTGTCCTTATACCCCAGTGCTGCAGGGCAACAGTGCTAACCACTAAACCACTGTACTTCTAGTATCAGTTCAGCATAAATATATAGCTGGCCTCATACTATGCAATATATGTATAAGGGTGGGTATCCGAGGAGGGTAGAAATATATACTCAGGGCTATATCTGTCTGTCCTTATACCCCAGTGCTGCAGGGCAACAGTGCTAACCACTAAACCACCGTACTTATAGTATCAGGTCAGCATATATAATATGATTGCCCACTGGATATTAAAAGGTCGGGGAATTAGCAGGTTAGTTGTCCTGTGCGGTTCATTTAATTCATCTTATTTGTAAAGATTGCTGGCCAATGCAATGATAAGTATAACAGTGTCTGAGGAGGGTACATATATACCCAGGGCTGTATCTTTGTCCTATGACCCCAGTGCTGCAGGGCAACAGTGCTAACCACTAAACCACTGTACTTATAGTATCAGGTCAGCACACATAATCCGTACAGACTGCTGTCCTAATCCTATGGAATACACAGTATGAGGGTGAGTATCCGGGGAGGATACAGTTATGCCCAGGACAGCATCAGTCTTCCCCGTCCCTTCTGACCCAAAAACCATGTGATGAAGAGCAAGTGTCCCTGATGCGTTGCAATGTTTGACAGGTTGGCTACATAGCCTAAAGTGGGCATCCTCAAACTGCGGCCCACCAGCTGTTGGGGAAACTACAACTCCCAGCATGCATTTCTATAATCTATAACAGTGGGCATGATGGGAGTTGTAGTTTCCCAGCAGTTTGCGGATGCGTAGGCGCGATCCCCCGGTGATCAGGGGGTTAAAGCTGTTTGTCTGCAGAGATTGCTGTGTGATTTCAGCCCCTCGGCGGTGTAATCCCAGGGATCAGCCGTCTCCCGGCCGCGCTGCCCTCGGGGCTTTTTTTTCGCAAACATGGTTATTTGGTTTTACTATTGAAAATGCAATTAACTGAAGGGCAAGTAGCGCCTGTGACGGATCGTGTGATCGCACTGTCGTCTTGTGTTCACGTAACTAATCCCCCATAGACCAGATCACAGCGGAGGCCCGGGACGCGGCAGAGGGAGATGAAGCCCGACGCGTTTCATGTCTGTACACATTACATTTTTTTTTTTTTTTTTTTTTTCCCCCTTCACTATTCATTCTCCTTAGAGGGAAGCTCCATATTTTCCCACGGGAATTCTCTTGTTTGATTTCCCTGACTTCTATTCTGTAGCATAATAAATTATTTGGCAAAATGTTCTCGGGACATTGCATGGCAACAATCCAAAAAACAATGCAGCAGATGGCAACCGCAGCTCCTCCAAGCCGTGCTGTAGTCACCGACTCTCCTCCGGATGATGTCAGACATTCGCCAGCCAATCAGCTCTTCCCCCTTCCTGTAGTGGGTGGAGCTTGAACACGGCCTGTGACATGCATACTGCTGCCCAGAGCACAGCCCGCCGCCTCCCTGAGCTACATAATGATAGATGTGATGTAGCAGGAATGAGGACAGGCATAAAGGCTCATGGGATATGAGCTAGGGCTCTGGAGCGCCACCTATTGGGTGTAGCGTTCTTTACATCCTCACTGAGCCTTGGAATGTGAATGGGATTAATTCGATAGCGGCTAGTCATCTGCAGACAGCTGTTTTGGGGCTGTTTGCCCCTCATCAGTGCAGAGTAGAGTGCTGGCTGGGTGAGAGGAAATACCATCAGAAGAAACGTGCATGCTTCATAATGTGTTGTTAAAAAGAGGTAAAGTTCCTCATTAGAGATGGGGGTCATGTAGGTGTGTGGAGACTTGTATACGATTAGCCGTTCCACTGACATTTAAATATATTCAGAAAGGCTCATGGGAAATAAGCTTAGACCCTGCAGCCCCACCTATTGGGTGTAGCGTTCCTAAAGGCACATCAAACTCGCTGAGCCTTGTAATGTGACTGGGATTAATGCCATACCTGTTCATTCATCTGCAGACAGCTTTTTTGGAAATGTTTACCCCTTATCAGTATAATACTGAGTTTCTTGATAAGAGATTTAGATGTAACTCAAAAGGGGTGACTTTCCCCATTCGGGAGAGGCACCATGTACGTGTGTGGAGACTTAAAGGGGTTGTCTCACTATATTGATTCATCTTACCTCAGTCCGGTTTTCTTGGTTTCATTTTGAATTCAGGGGCGTGTTTACTGGCTTCCACTAGGCTGCAGTAGAAGCCAGGTCTGTAGCTATAGCAACCAGCGCTGGCAGCCTATCGGGAGAGATTGAACAGGTCTGTAGCTATAGTCAACACTGCATCGCAACCAGTGCTGGCAGCCTATCAGAGGATAACAATAAACCAGGTCCTGGGGTAGCTATAGCAACCAGTGCTGGCAGCCTATCGGAGAGACAAAACAGGTCTGTAGCTATAGCAACCAGTGCTGGCAGCCTATATCCCGGCGGATAGAACCAAAACTAGTGCTGTCTGTAGCTATAGCGACCTGAGGAGCTGATGCAGCCCATACAAGAGGGGATATCTCAGAATAGGTATAGCTATTCCACAGTTGCACCGTTCTTATGGTGAAGAAGGCTCGTCACCTCTGGAGATGGAATCTTATTTTTTTCTTTTGTCTCCAGATGGAGGTGGTGTCCCCTCTCCTTTTTTAGGATTATGCAGAACAACCTTTCACCTTCACCATCTGTATACAAACTACTATATACAAATGACTGTTCTCTCTCATTAGACGTCTCTTCTCAAGACTAAAGAACTGTATTTCTCTTTAGCCTTTCCTCACAACTAAGATGCCCCCATCAGTCTAGATCCTCGTCTTCGGACCTCCGCCCGCTCCAGGAAATCCTTTCTGAACTGCATGTTCCAGATGAGTTGTCCCCAGAATGGTAATACAGTATTACATTCCTGTCCTACCCCTTTTACTAGATGATAATATCCCGCTGGCCTTAGAGGCAGCTGACTGACATTGTGCTGCTATGCAGTCTATGATCTACAAGGACACACAGAACTCTATTACGAGTATAAGCAAGGCCTTCATTGTGCTGCAACTTTGTAGGCTCTGTTCACATCTGGCTTGGAGCTTCGGTTGCAGCAGAAAAAATAGCACAGCATGCAGCACTTTTTTTTTTTTTTTTCTTTTTTTTTATTTTTTTTTTTTTTTTTTAAAAATAAAATGGTGTACCTTATACAGGAACCCAATGGAGCACCTGCTGTGCCTGCCGGGCCCCACTGCCTCATAATAGAGCCATCACTCTCTTGTATCGTGACCTTCATGTGACGGATCCGGTCATCTTGACTTTTCTGTTCTTGTTTCTGTAACAGAACACAAACGAGAACTTGAATGTGGCCTTTTTTGTGTCCGTTTTGGTCTATGGGGGGGGGGGGGGATGAAAAAAGTTGGTCCAGCATACAGTAGAGAAATAAATTCAAAATGTATTTATGTATGATAAAAACTATGTAGCATTAGAACAGACGGGCTTAGGCCATGTTCACACGGCTTATTTTTGGACGGATTTCTTTCTGTATTTCGCGCCGTATTGAGCAAAATACGGCTGAAATACGTCCCAGTCGTTACAGTAATCACGCACGTGGATAATGAATGTCTGTGGGAGCGGCGAGCTGCCGCCCCCCCTGCCCCCGCTCCGGAGCACACGCCGTAATTGCGGGCGAAATCCATCCCGCAATTACGCCATGAATAAGCCGTCTGAACATAGCCTCAGGCATTCGAGCTACTTGCCAGGGCTGTGGGGTCGGCAAGCCAAAGCCCCAACTCCTGACTCCCTCATACATGGCGCATGTTTAAGTGATAACTTTACTGTAGTAAAATGGTTACATCAGGCTGTTTATCACCTTATGATACAATAATCAAGCTATTTAGGTAGAACAGACACTGACAAGCAATAGGATAACAATGTTTTGATCTTTTGAACACTTGTGGGGAGAGTTGAAGAAAAATCTGTATTTGTATCCAAGTCCAGTCTGCACCAACATTGGGAATGTGTAGAAGAGACCTGGGACCAGATTTTGGTCAAGACCTGCTTGAATCTGATCCAGCGCCCAGGAGGATTCAGGCAGTATTGAAAACCAAATGGTGGATTTCTCAAATACTAACAAAATAATAAAAATTAACATTTTGGTTTTTAGGAGCAAAACAGTAACAATGCAGTTACAGTAAGGAATCTGCAGAACTAAGCAGATGCTAAATACTTGCAAGTCAAATTTATGTATAAGATGTAAGATGACTGTATATAAAATTACAGTAGCCTCATGTACAAAGCTGTAGTGGATGGTGAGATATGGAGCCTGAAAGTCACAAGTTCATAACATTGTTACCATTTTGCTTTTCAGTGTAAAATATATTTATTGGATACGACTTTAGAACACAAAAAAAATGTAAATATGCAAAACACTGCAGGAACATTTGTGGAGTCTCTGAATTTGTTCTGAGAAATAGTATCGCCTCCATCAGATCCTGCATACATGACCTCACATCTGATCTCATTATTTCCAGGCTAGAGAACGGCCTCTCTACACTAACTTGGGTTGGGGGAAAGCGGTGACCACAGGGGCAACATCTCTAACAATCTCAGGGTATAGAGGAATTGCCTCAGCCACAGTCAGTTTTGATGAATGGTTGGACTCTTCTACTTCTTTGAAAGCAGGTGAAAAATTTAGCTGAAATCTGTTTGCCCTGGAGCGGGATCTTTTCCCCTGGGGCAGCGCTTTGCCTGCTCCATGTCATCAATTACACTCCTCATGTGATGAGGCTGAAGATATGGAAGCAGGAGCCACTGGCCGCACCCAATTCCTCTTGCTCTTCACATCGAACTAACTGGACCAACTTATTATATATTTTGGGAGTCAGTCCCTTTTATGACGGCTCCGACTCCACAGCCCTGCTACTTGCTATGACTTTATGAGAACTGTGAATTACCGTAATGACCGGAGCGCATTTCGCTCGTATTAGAGCGCAGTACTCTAAATATGCGTTGAAATGCGCCCTAATTTAAGTCGTGTGAACATAGCCTAAGGGTGCATTCACATTGCAAAGGACAAAAACAGCTCTGTATTTGCCTCAGTGGAACCGTCCATTTTAAGCGGTTTTTGGGCTGTTTGGGCAGGTCCCCACGGCAAGGGTTTGTGGCCGGTTTTTCAGACTGTTTTCGGTTTTGAAAACCGTCTGAAAAACCGGCTGCAAACTTTTCAATGGACTGCTATGGAAAACCCGTTTAGCGGTCCTACATTGCACAGGTTTTCCGCCCTGCGGTCTGAAAAACTTAGAACATGTTCATTCTTCCGTCCGGTTTTCGGACGGAATATGAACATGCCCGTGTGAAGGGGGAGGGCTTTTCCCCACTAATCCGGGAGAAAAGCCCCCCCCCCCCTTCGTGGCCGTGTGCACAGCACAAAAACGGGACAAATGCCGGTCAAATAAACCGACCAGTATTTGTCCTGTGCTGTGTAAATGGCGCCTTTTTGTCACAAAAACTGCGCTTAATACGCGGGGAAATGCGCCCCATAATTCCGGTAATCCATAGCTCTCATAGAGCACTATGGATTACGCCTCCTCTCCCCGCACATACAATACGACGAGTGGGGAGATAAGTGACATGTTAATTATTTGTGGCGAATATGTGCCGCGAGTATGTGTCCATGCCGACCCCCTCCCACCCCCATGCCGTGGGAGTAGGCGCGTATTAGTGCGAGTTCCCGAAACACGCACTGTACTGTACGTGCCGCAGTAAATCGTGTGAACATAGCCTTAGACGCGTGAATATAACCTTAAAGTTTTGGACATGTTCACACGTTTGTCTCGGTAAATCTGCTGGTTTATCTGCCGCGGGTTACTGCTTGCCTGCAGTGCATTCGGCTTTGATTTTTTGTTTTAATTTATTTTTATGATTTATTTATTTTTTTTTTTTGCTATACTGCGCGTCGAGTTTATGGAGGGCAATGGGAATGTGTCTTTTGTTTTTTTTGTTTTTTTTTGTTTTTTTAGATGAGTATTTCATGTGGGAATCCACATGGGTTATGACTCGAAATACTCGTCGGGAGGCCCCTGCTCCATGTGTCGTGCAGCGTATACCGTACATACGTTACAGTATATAGTGCCGCGCACCTGCTTTTCTTCCATTCCGATGGTTGCGCACTAGACGGAGTCAGGCATCAGAAGCGCCCACATTGTGTGTTTAAAGAGCTCATCTCATAATAGAGAACAATACGTGAGCCGCGGCGGCAATTGTGTTCCCCGCTTGTGCTATGTAAGCTGAATGTACTCGCGTGTGCTGGTGTTATTTAAAGCTATTATCCGCATTGTATTCCACATGAAGAGCCGTGAGCGGCAGAGAAAAGCAGAGATGCAGGCTGAAAAGATAGTCACCGCTCAGAAGTGTATGCGGCCGGGATGCTGGTGTCCTCCTATGTGGAGAGATAAGGTTACTAGCCAGAGCTGACCGTGTCCTGTGCAGGTACCTGCATAGGGAGCTAATTGGGTGGTGGCACCAGGGCTGCGTAAGGGCTTGTTCACACGACGTTTTGGATGCGTTTTACGGATCTGTTTTTAACCTGCGAAAACTGGATGCAAACTGCATCCAAAAAGCGGATCCAGAAAACGCAACAGCTGATCCTTTTTTGGATGCGTTTTGCATGCGTTTTACGGATCCGTTTTTTGAATCGTTTTTTTCAATGCTTTATTTAAATCAACCTATCAAACTGCAATTTAAATATAATATAACATAACAATGACCAAGAAAAAAAAACTTTTTTTTTTTTTTTACCTAGTGTCAATCAACTGTACATACACCTATGATTTTAGAACCCGCCCCCCCTATTTTTTTAAAAAAATCAACCAATAGTTTTCGAACCCCCCCCCATGTAAATGAATTAATAATAATCACTTATAAACTAAATATATATTTAGTATACATATATATTTATATAAATATTTATAATATATACATTTATATTATATATAAATACTATACAAAAGTTGTGTGTGTGTGTGTATATGTATGTGTGTATTGTGTGTATGTATATATATATATATTTATATATATATATATATATATATATATTATATATATATATATATATATAATATATACATAATTTATATACATTTATAAACTAAATATAACCCAAACATAATATTCAAATTTTATATTTAATTTAAATCCAATGCGTTTTGTGGATGCTTTTTTTGGCATCGAAAGTGGATCCAAAACGCACCCAAATGTATGCTGCGCTTTTGGAACCGTTTTCGGGATGCCAAAAGCGCACTCCATTATTTCCTATGGGGATTTCTCTTGCATAAAACGCAAGAAGAATTTACATGTCAATTCTTAAAGCGGATCGCGAAAAGCGCATCGGCGATCACCCATGAGAACAGCGATGCGCTTTTGCCATTGAAAGCAATGTTAATCACACTGACAATTGTTAGATCCGTTTTGCGGATCCGTAAAACGGATCACAAAAACGTCGTGTGAACAAGCCCCAACAGTGAGTTCAGAAGGGGCAAAGGTCCATACACCAGCGCAGGGCCCCAAACATCTTCCTTGTGGTGACTCAAAGCAGCTACAGCTTCCTGATCCCCAAAAAATAAAAGGGACTTGTGTCCATCATCCTATAAGAAAGATAGGAATAATAAAAATCACATTTTAATGAATACAATTAAGATGAGAACGATTTACTTTGTCTCTTGTCCTTCTGACGCGTTTCAAGCCTCTAGGGCTCTTAGTCATAGTGAGGAATAATGTATCACATGCAGCTTTCTGATGCTGTGGTTGAACCCGAGCACTGCTAATGGTGCCCTGTGTGGTGGTAGCATTAGGAGACTTCAATAATAATAATCTTTATATAGCGCCAACATATTCCGCAGCACTTTACAAATTCGAGGGTAAACGTACAGACATTACACATTAAAAGTACTTACAGATGAGACACAAGGTGTGAGGGCCCTGCTCGCGAGGGCTTACAATCTATTAAGATAGTATTATTATTATTTAGGCACCACGTGGCCAGTGTGTAGGGGTCATTTGTATATGTTGAATGGTGATATTATTTGTAGAGTCCTTACACAATAGTCAGTACACTAGTGATCATGAATTACATTCTGTATTATCCTCCAGAGCTGCACTCACTATTCTGCTGGTGCAGTCACTGTATACATACATTACTTATCCTTTACTGATCCTGAGTTACATCCTGTATTATCCTCCAGAGCTGCACTCAATATTCTGCTGGTGCAGTCACTGTGTACATACATTACTTGTCCTGTACTGATCTGAGTTACATCCTGTATTATCCTCCAGAGCTGCACTCAATTTACTGCTGGTGCAGTCACTGTGTACATACATTACTTGTCCTGTGCTGATCCTGATTTTACATCCTGTATTATCTTCCAGAGCTGCACTCATATTCTGCTGGAGCAGTCACTGGTTACATACATTATTTCCTGTACTGATCCTGGTTACATTCTGTATTATCCCCGAGCTGCACTCACTATTTGCTGGTGCATTTCACTGTGTACATACATTACTTATCCTTTACTGTTCCTGAGTTACATCCTGTATTATCCTCCAGAGTTGCACTCACTATTCTGCTGGTGCAGTCACTGTGTCCATACATTACTGATCCTGATTTACATCCTGTATTATACTCCAGAGCTGCACTCACTATTCTGCTGGTGCAGTCACTGTGTACATACATTACTTATCCTGTATTTGATCCTGAGTTACATCCTGTATTATCCTCCAGAGATGCACTCACTATTCTGCTGGTGCAGTCAGTGTGTCCATACATTACTGATCCTGATTTACATCCTGTATTATACTCCAGAGCTGCACTCACTATTCTGCTGGTGGGGGATCAGTAGATGATTAAGTAATATATGTGCATAGTCTGTCGTGTGTTCCTGAGCTGCATTCACAATGATGTAGGCTTCAGAGCTGAATCAGTCGCTCGGTCTCTGCACCTTCTTCTGGTGATTTTGCCTTCTGAGAATTGTGGTTTTTAACTCTCTGCACAGACATGTGATGTAAGGAAAACTATCTGCCCCCATTGTGGTAGCGCAGCTGAGCTGTTGGGGTGGGTGTCCTGGTCATATTTATGTGAACCCCTGCTCATTCTGGCTTAGAGTGGGTTTACCATGAGGTAAAATCCCCTGCAGCAGTTGCTTGTAGCATGTGAGTCAGGAGGGCAGCACTTTCGGCCATCCTCTCCATTCACTTCTATGGGAGTTCTGAGTATAGCCACACACACTGCTATCTTGGGGAGCTCCCATAGAAGTGAATGGAGGGGACGACTGCAGGCGCCGCACTCCTCGCTCACGTGCATGGTCGGCTCTCTGCTAGCTGCAAGCGAGCGGTGCAGAGGATTTTACCTCATGGTAAACCCCCCTTTCAGAGACCAGTGGGCGGTGCCTATTATAGATAGACCGCTACCTCTGCATTTAGACATACAGGGGAGGCTTATTGGGACCGCCCACTGGACTCTTAAACTCCAGATTAAGGAAATAATCACAAATTATAGTGGAACTCTTCTAACACCGTCCTATATGAATCTTCTCAGCTGTCCCCGCTCTATAACCTGCTACCCACAGGCGAGGGTTTATTTTCATTGTCGCGGGTTCACTTTAAAGGGGATCTAAGTAACCACAAAGAGAGTTATGTTTTTTCGGACACTTGGGTTTCGCTCTGTGTAATCTGCTGCACCGGGCGGGGGGGGGAGGGGGGGTGCGGCTTCATCCTGTGACTTTTTCCTCTCTTGAAAGGGGGAAGTTCGACACTTGATGATTTTGTAGAATTCTTTGCTTTGTTTCTACGGGAGATAATGCAGATATTTTGTCTCCTTTTCTCCCCGCTTCCTCCGGGGTCACCGGATGCCATTAATGGACAGTAATGTGAAGTTCTAAGCATGTGTCAGAGGCATTAGCCTTAAAGGGGTCACCGGGCCTGTAGTCGGAGGTTTGGATCCTCGCTTAGAAACCCTATCGCCTCTCGATCAGCCAGAGCAGACGGCAACACTTGTGGACTTGGTGTAGCCGTGTATTATATGATATTGCGACACTCCTATTTATATATGGGCACCGCCTGGCGGCTCGGAGGTGGGGGAAGGGTTAACGTGGTTCATCTTGGCGGCTGGTGGGTTTAGTGTCGGTTGGCCTGGGGGCTCGTGGGAAGGCCTGGCGGTTTATGGGTTGGGGCCTGGCGGCTCGTGGGGGTTGGGGCGGCCTGGCGGCTCGTGGGGGTTGGGTCGTACAGGCGGCTCGTGGGGGTTGGGGCGACCTGGCGGCTCGTGGGGGTTGGGGCGACCTGGCGGCTCGTGGGGGTTGGGGCGGCCTGGCGGCTCGTGGGGGTTGGGGCGGCCTGGCGGCTCGTGGGGGTTGGGGCGGCCTGGCGGCTCGTGGGGGTTGGGGCGGCCTGGCGGCTCGTGGGGGTTGGGGCGGCCTGGCGGCTCGTGGGGTGTTGGGGCGGCCTGGCGGCTCGTGGGGGTTGGGGCGGCCTGACGGCTCGTGGGGGTTGGGGCGGGGTGGCTGGCGGGGGGTGGGGTGGCTCGGGGGGGTGGGTACGGGGGGTGGTGGGCTGGCTGCTCGGGGGGGCCTGGCGGCTCGTGTGAGTTGGCCCGGGGTGGCGGCTCAGGGGTAATGCTTAGGAAATAGAGAGGGTCCTCTGTTCAAGCTCCTCATTAGTGGACAGTGATTACAGGAGCATCTCTTGCTCTGGAGGACCCTTCTTGACCTGCATTACACACATAGCAACCATTTATACCAATGCGCTGTGTAGTGCTCTATGTCCCCTGAGGTGAATGCAGGGAAATCGTACCCTTATTTCTGCACAGGATACAGCTGTTTGTGGGGACACTTTGTGGGACATGTATGAAAACTGTTTAGGTCCAAGACCACCTTTTGTTGCCCATAGCAACCAATCAGAGCTTCCACTTCATTTTTTTTCAGAACACTGTATGGAATTAAAGGGGAGCTCTGATTGGTCGCTATGAGCTCTGATAAGTTGCAACCAAGAAAGTCTTAGACCGAGACAGTTTTCATACATGAGGCCCTTAGTGTTCAGTTTATTGGTCAGAGACTCCATAGCGGAGGGCCCCTTTAAAAGGGTACTAACACCCGGTGCGACTCGTACCTAACTTGGGAACAGGCCCCCAAAAGTTACAGCTTGCCCACGACTTTTCATTCTGTTCTGAGTACGGCCAAACGTTCCGCTCGCCTGTGCCCTGAACTCCCATAGAACAGAATGGAGAGTCGCGCACAAGTCCGCTCCCACGGACTATCACACTTTTAATGACCTCTCCTCGCGATGCTCCCTCAACCTCTAGGGTGGGAGCACCCCTTTAATTGTTTCCAGATCCACCATAGAGTTGCCTGTAGTGGTGATGCTTGGCTATGCTGAGGTGCAGGATAGGGGGTGGGGGACCCCCATCTCTGTTGCTGGGGGGAGCGGCCCAGGACCCCAATCTTTATTTGTTACCCGAGTTTAGAAGCTGTAAGCAATTAGTCGCTTCGGGGGAAAATCTATTTCGGGTTGTGAGGTTCTCCGGCCCCGTCCACATTTACTGATCCAGTCTGGGCTTGTGGTCCTGAGAATCGTGTCGTTTGCCTTTTTCTGGGACTGATCAGTGTGAATGTACAGAGGGGTGGGGGCGGGGGGGGGGGGGGGGACCCTGTCATCTGCTCCTGTCGCCCCTCTCCCGGCTGTAATGAATATGATTGCAGCCCCCCGGTGTTCTCTATTGATTTCTGAGCTGTCATGATGGCTCCGCACAGCTTGTGCTTTCTTCAGGCCGTCCATACATGCAAATAATTGCTTCTATTTTTCACGTTTTTTCTTTTTTTCTATTTTGCCTCCGATACCAGGTGACTGACCTAAAGCATTATATCTATGCATAGCAATCAAAACAGGCAGCCTATTGTGACCCATGGTGGTCACCGTGACCGTAAGTGATGTTGTTGCTAGGCAACCTGACGAACACCCTTTAGATTACGCAGCCGAACACATTAGATAGCTGTCGGGCTAAGGCATCATTTGGATGGCTGCCATCTCCCCTATAGACATACATGATTGGAGGGAGAGTGCGCGTTTGCTGGTACAAAAGAGGGAGGAGAAGTGGCTGCTACATTCCTGTAATGCTGCTGATCTCCACAGTATTAAAAGGGAACCTGTCACATGGGTGATGCCCCCCTTGCTGAGGGCAGCACAAGCTAGTGGCTGGCATGCTGTGTTCAGTGTCAACCAACATCCTGAAACTGAGCTGCAGCACGGTGGCCAAGACCATTCTCTTCCTCACCCACATTTTCCCCACCTTGTTAACTCGTGGAATGTGTTTCTTTCAACTACTACTTGTATATGTAAACAGGCTCCAGTCAGAACAGGTCTCACTATGGGCAACCAAAGAAGTTGAGGGCACATGCTCCGTGTCATATCCAGAGATGAGTGGTGCCAGCATTGCTGCAGAGGTCAGAGGTGAGGGGTGCTCAGCCTGCCAGTGCTCAGACCATACGCCACACACTGCATCAAATTGGTCTGCATGGCTGTCGTCCCATAAGGAAGCCTCTAAAGAGGATGCATAAGAAAGCCTGCTGAAGACAAGCAGACTAAGGCTATGTTCACACGGCATAATTGCGGCGCGTTTAGTATGGCTGCAATTACACTGGGTAATTTGGGAGTCTCGCTGATCAGCGCGTACCCCCGTGGGGCGGGGGGGTCAGCAGCCCGCCGGCCCCATTGACGTGCATTACTCGCGGCGCGTATTCGCCGCAAGTAATTGACATGACACTTACCTCCCTGCACGTACAATACGATCGTATTGTGCGAGCGGGGAGAGGAGGCGTAGTCCATAGTTCTCTATGAGAACTATGGATTACCGTAATTTCGGCGCGCATCTCGCTCGTATTAGAGCGCAAAAACGCGCCGAAATGTGCGCCAAAATTTGACCATACCCTGAGGGTGAACATACCCTAAGGGGCCGTTTACACGGCCTAGTAAAAATACCCTTCGGTTTATCCAACCGGTATTTGCACTGTTTTCAGGCCGCAGCCGCACACGGCCGCAGGGGGGGCGGCTTTTCTCCACGATTAGCAGAGAAAAGCCCTTCCCCTTCTCATAGACATGTTCATCTTGCGTCCGAAAACCGGTCATGAACATGCTCTATGTTTTTCGGACCGCCGGCAGTCTGAAAAACCGCCGGGCAGAAAACCTGTGCAGTGGGGGCTGCAGCGCGGGTTTTCCATAGAGGCCGTTTTAAAAGTTTTCACCCGGTTTGCAGACGGTTTTCAAAACCGAAAACCCGTCCCGTGGGGCCAAGCCCTAACAGTTTTGTTGCCAGCGGTTTAGACATTTGATAGCTGTGTGCTGAGTTATTTTGAGGGCACACCAAATTTACACTGTTAGGCTATGTTCACACGGCATAATTTCCGTGAGCATTTCGCGTCGTGTTTGCGCTCTAATACGAGCGAGATGTGCGGCGAAATTACGGTAATCCATAGAGAACTATGGATTACGCCTCCTCTCCCCGGGCGTACAATACGGTGGTATTGCATGCGTGGGGAGATAAATATCATGTCAATTACTTGCGGCAAATACAGGCTGTGAGTAATGAATGTCAATGGGGCTGCCGCCCCCCCCCTGCACCATGGGAGTACGCGCGTATCAGCGTGAGCTCCCGAAAGACACAACGTACTGTACCTGCCGCAGTAAAACATCGTTCCGTTTGGGAAAACTAATTTTTGCCTAATTTTTACAAGCCCTATTAAAAAACTGACATACTTTACATTGTTTCATAACATCATATCATGTGTTGTCCTATGAAAGATATAACACAATATTTGCAAAAATGTGAGGGGTGTACTAACTTGTGTGAGATACTTTACATGTCAGAAGATGTCACGGATCCTCTTGAATATGGAACAAAGGTCTGCAGCAGACGCCGTCCTCTTCCCTCAGCTATATACCAGACTGCAAGACCCCCTGGAGGCGGTGGTCCTGTGTGCACCAGGAGGTGAGGTCCATATATATTCTGCAGAGTCCTGCAACTGCAGATCAGTCCGTCTGGGACTATTGGTGCCGGTTCTAAATATTGGTCAGCATCCGTCACCTTCCCATGGCTCACACACGCCCCCGTTTTATCCTATACAGTTAAAGGGGTTGTCTCAATACATTGATTCAGCTTCCCTCAGTCCTGTTTTTTTGCTTTCACTTTGAATTCAGGGGCGTGTTTACTGGCTTCTACCAGGCTGCAGTAGAAGCCAGGTCTGTAGCTATAGCAGCCAGTGTGGCACCCTTCCAAAAAAAAGGTTGTGGCTAACGAATTTCTTAAAGATAACGTTCTTATTAAAAACCCAATTAAGCTTTCAAAACGGGTTTAGTTAAATAGCATGGCATATGGGGAAAAAACAGTCATGGCGCCCAGAGAGTATGGCAACAGAGGGAAATCTGGAGGTAACTACCTTTCAAGGCTTGAACAAGATCTTTAAAAAGGCCCTTGATCCCTTTAAACGTTTCATCTCCAGGGGTCCCGGCGGTTGTCCTTCCCTCCCCCCATCAGACTTTCCGCTTCCCAGGTTCTTAGGGAATTTTAGACCATTTTTCTGTTGCTTACTTAGCCCTGTGTTCTTCAAGCTTTTCGGGGTTTTAAATATTTTTATTAATTAAAGAAATTTATATTTAAGAAATCGGGTCCTCGACCATTTGGCTTAAGATTAAGGGATCAAAAGGAGATTTCCGGGGACCATGGGGCGTTCTGGCATAAATGCTTATGCGGACCCAACTTCTAATATTAACGGCGCGTATCAGTGATAACACCTTTTGTAAGTTTTTAGCACAGTGGAACAGCCTATCAAGAGATCAAAAGGTCTGATTTTAATAAGGCCCACCAGTGATGCCTGGGCAGCCCTTAGGGAGTAACCCGGTTGGTAGGCTTATGGACCAGGTGCGGGGACATTATAGGGGGTCCGGCCCCTTTGGTGGCTATGGACCCGAGTGCGTTTTAAACGGCCAAACCCAAAGAGCGGTTTGTCTGATTAAGGAAAGGGAATTTCAACCTTTTATGTAGTGAATTGAAAGATGTAGCCGATGTGACTGCACCAAATTCAGCCAGCCCTTGAACATTTCACATGAGGGAATATTCTTTAAAGGGGTTGTCTCACTACAAGGATTGCTTTTCATGTTAAAGATCTTGCAAAAACAAGTCACTTTGCAATATGTCCATTAACAGTGTCCTACCTATTCCTAGATATCCCCTCTTGTATGGGCTGCATCAGCTCCTCAGGGCGCTATAGCTACAGACCTGTTCGATCTCTCCTGATAGGCTGGTTGCTGTAGCTACAGACCTGGTGTCCTCAGAAGCTTGTCGCTGCAGGCCAGTAAAGCCATTTAAGATGCCCCTCAATTCAAAAATGAAACTGAGAAAACAGGACTAAGGTGAGATGAATGATGAATCAATGTAGTGAGACAACCCCTTTAAAGGGGTTGTCTCGCTACATTGATTCATCTTCCTCAGTCCTGTTTTCTTGGTTTCATTTTGAATTACTGGCTTCCACTAGGCTGTAGTAGAAGCCAGGTCTGTAGCTATAGCAACCAGTGCTACCAGCCTATCAGGATCGATCAAACAGGTCTGTAGCTATAGTGACCTGAGGAGCTGATGCAGCCCATAAGAGGGGATAACTCAGAATAGGTAGGATACTGTTAATGGACACATATTGTAAAGTGACTTGTTTTTGAAAGATCTTTAACATAAAAAGCAATCCTTGTAGTGAGACAACCCTTTTAAGTCAGCAGAATATCTCTCTGCTAAGCTTACATAGTCATTTCCCTTTGGAGACTATGGAGGACATGGCTATGTATGCTTAGCAGAGAGATTTCCTGCTGATAAAGGTCAAGTTTTGCTAAAACCGTTCGGATTTCTTTTGGAATTCTGAATTGCACTCTATTTTTGCACCTGTAGTGAATTTTTATTGTTGACTAACACTGACTAACAGTGACTAGTCCCTTGTGTGAAATGTTTTCCCATCAGGTTGGGGCTGGCACCCTGTGATTGGAATTTAGAGTGTGACCAGTAGGCGTCTTCAACTTTGAAGTTATTGTATAGTCTAAGACGTATAAATAAGCTAAGTGTATTGTATGTGTATGGAACTGGATGAAGTGCCAGGTGCACGAAACGCGTCTTCCCATAAAGCAACAACTTTTTAAATTAAGAGGTCCAGCGCCGATTCTTCTCTGTGGCAGTAGGAGGTTTACCGATGAATAGACCTCACGGACAGTTTTTATACTCTAAGAAGTGATCGGTTTTCCTTTTGGTCCACCATGCTGAACATGGTGTCCAATAGGTAGGCAGTATGGTCTTGACAAGGGGTGTCAATATGCAGTGGGCCAAAATTAAAAACTTGGACAAAGAGGCAGGCCAACCTTGATATTGATAAGCACAGTGCTTCTTATCGGCATGCCGTCTCCGTTTGGAGTACCCTGCTGCCTGCAGAGATGCTGGGGCTGGAAGGGAGCCAGAAGGGTTAAAACGCTTGTTTTACCATGCCGTTTCACTGAGCCAAAAGCAGATTCAGATGCATCCTGTATCTTCCTGGTCAGGCTGTGCGTGGTTCTATAGCTGTTACATGAGAGCAGGAGATGGTTTTCCTTAGAGGGGTTTAACTGCAAAGTAAAATTAATGTGAGAAGCTTGCAAATTAAGTAATAAACATTTTCACTATTCGTAATTATTAAAAATTTTGCACCATTTTTGTTTTAGCTGCTCCTTAGTGATCCATAGGGTACAGCTTGTCTCCAGGGGATACAACTAGTGATGAGAGCAACTTGGTTCTGGCCGCACATGCTCAGACATTACCTCCCCTCTTGGACAGCTACTGTCAGTCTCTTCCCTGTCTAGTAATCACACACACTCACTGCTGAGCAAGTGTTCAACCCCAGGTGATATCATTCTACTCCCGTTCTCTGTACTTCTTAGTAAATATTCAAACAGTGCACTGAGGAAAAAAATCAACTTTTGGATCCTACAAGGATTTGAACATAGGTCTCCTGTGCTGAAAATCAGAAGTGTTAACCCTTCAGCTACATCATAGCTACTCACAGCTCTTTACCTAAACTGACCTTTGTTTGACTAGAGTGAGCACACTGTGGGAAAAGGCATGGTGATGTCAAGCCTGCTGGGTCACATGATGTGCAGTTAAAAAAAAAAAAAAATAATAATCATACACAGCCCCTTTAGAACACACTGAAAGCTGAAGCAGGACAAACCAGGCTTGAAATGCTTTCATGGTAAAACCCCTTTAAGTGTAGAGAGCTACAGAGCTCAAAGGAGACTAGTTAGTTAGTTAGAGATAACACACTGTTCTCAAGCAGCCACTCCGACCCGTGGTGTATCTGACAGTCCTACCCTGGCCCCATGTGGTGCACTTCGACCTTTTGAGGGCAACCATAAAACTGATGAGTGAAAATTAGTTTGACACCCATGGTCTAGAGCAGGAATCCTCAAACTGCGGCCCTCCAGCTGTTGGGGAAACTACAACCCCCATCATGCATTTCTATAATCTCTAACAGTGGGAATGATGGGAGTTGTAGTTTCGCAACAGCTGGAGGGCCGCAGTTTGAGGATGTCTGGTCTAGAGTATTGGTGGTCTCCATCCATCCAGTGTGTTTATTTTTTTTTATAGCTTGCCTATGTCTTTTGAAGTGAATAGGACTGAGTTGCCATAGTGTACACAACCTGTGGGCCAGTGTGGTGCTGTTTTTGGCAAAAAAAAAAAAGGGTGGTCTTGTGTCATGATCGACAACTTACGAGCGAATAGGGATATGTTGTCTGCTTCCCTTACTCCATGGTGGGTGGCTTTGTCCAGGCGGTCTACTAAGGACTCAAGTTCTATGGGCCCCTGGATGGGAGACATACCGGAGTGGTAGTGAACTGTGATGTAGCTGTAGAGACATTTTTGCAAAATGTGCAGTTATGTGTTTGCTGGACCAACAGAACTGGAAGAAACTGTAAATGGTGAGTGAATCATGTCTCGGCTGATGCCAATGAAACCACTAATGATGAGAAAGATTGGCATAGTCATGGAAAATGACAGGACAATCTTAATCCGATTCCAAAATTTCAATGTCCTTATGTATTTCGCTCAGAGAAGGTCCTACTCATTTAGGAGCGGCAGCGGGATCTCCCACCATACAGTTTCATATCTTCCACGACGGGTGTTGGGTTTGGCAGGAGAGTGGATGACCCCTTTTTGTGGGTGACCTTGAGGATAATAGAGTCCTATTTCTTGTGTCCTCGATACAGTTACAACACATGGAATCAAAATCCTCCCCAGAAGTTCTTCTAAACTTAAGTTTGAGCTCCGTTAAATTTTAGGCTGGCACCAGAGAGTCAATAATAGTTGAATGTCAGTCAGGTGAGGTACTGGGAATATCCTGTGGTGCTAGTTGGTATGTGGAGGCTGGGGTCTCTGTTTCCTAATTGAGCTTGAGTCTAAGGCTATGTTCACACGGCTTAATTGCGGGACGTATTTCGCCCCGCAATTACGCAGTGTGTACGGGGGCGGGGTGGCCAGCAGCCTGCCGGCCCCATAGACATACATTATCCATGGCACGTATATGCCGTGAATAATTGACATGTCGCTTCTCTCCCTGCTCGCCGTAGTCGCCGAGCGGGGAGAGGAGACGTAATCCATGGTTCTCTATGAGATGACAGGGACGGATTTCAGCCCGTAATTCACGCAGTACAGCGCTAATTACGGGCTGAAATACGTCCCAGAATAAGCCATGTGAACATGGCCTAAGAGTATGTTCATACGACGGAATTTTACGCTTGTCTTAGGGAGGAATTGGGCCCCGAAATATGCCCCAAAATAAGCCTCAAACAATGTTCTATGCAGCTCTTATTGATTCCAATGTAAAATACGTGCTTTCATTCACACGTGTATTTGCAACACAAATTTACGCGAGTGAAATCGTCCCTAAATACAAGTGCCCTATCGGTTCTTGAGGCATTTACGCAAGTGAAATCCCCATAGAAACAATAGTGTAGCATGTTTTGGGTGCGTAAATGCCTCAAAATACTCTCTACACTTTGCAAATAATACACATCAAAGTACGCCTCTAATCAGGTGTATTTTGAAATTAATTTTGAAGGGTAAATTTACAATTCAGAATTGGGTTGTGTGAACATACCCTTGGACCCCATTATGTATTATTACGTAGGCTCTGAGGAAAGGTTACTTCATCAGGAACTTAAAGGGGTGTTCTCACTATGCTGATTCACAGAATCTGCTCACAGTCAGCTTCAGGCTTCCACTTTGTGTTCAGGCAGTGGGCGGATCTACAGCTTCAGGCTCCAGCTTCCTGGTCAGGAGGGCGGTTCCACAGCTTCAGGCTTTCACTTTCTGGTCAGGTAGCGGGCGGTTCTACAGCTTCGGCACCCCAGTTCCTGGTCAGGATGTGGGCGGTTTCACAGCTTCAGACTCTCGCTTCCTGGTTAGGCTGTGGGCGGTTCTACAGTTTCAGGCTCCCGCTTCCTGGTCAGGCTGTGGGCGGTTCCACAGCTTTAGGCTCCCGCTTCCTGGTCAGGCCGTGGGCGGTTCCACAGCTTTAGGCTCCCGCTTCCTGGTCAGGCCATGGGCGGCTCCACACCTTCAGGCTCTCGCTTCCTGGTCAGCTGCGGGCGGTTCCACAGCTTCAGGCTCCCGCTTCCTATTTATCTTAAAGGGTTTTCCAGTTATTGTGAATTTAAGTCCAACCTAGTCATGGAAACTAATTTTTCATTCCCCCCCCTCCCCCCAAGTCAAAAAGGCTTCGTGTTTTATGGGGTTTAACTTGGCCCTGATGAGTGGTCAACAGTGGGATTACTCCATTGATGGTCATTAGCACATATTATTATTATTATTATTATTATTTATTTATTTATTTTTTTTTTTATTTTTTTTTATTTTTTTACCAGTTTTGGTTCCCCACTTGGCACCTAGGATCCCATTCATCTTGTTTTTGTGACCCATTCATGGTAGCCATCGAGATACTGGAAAAAATCATCCTCATGGAAACTGTAGTGGGGCCGAGTTTGGCTCTCGGACAACATAATTGGACTGCATTTGCCCTATTTAGCGAACATGTACAGTTTTGACATCGGTCATGTAAGCATGGTCTAAAGCTTTTGTGTCTGATGCAGAAATGGTATCCGTTCACTAAGTAGGGCAAACGTAGTCCAATTAGGACTACGTTTGCCCTACTTAGGGTAATAGTTGGGATGAATTTTTACAATATTTTGTTGGATACCATGAACGGGCTGGGGCCTAACATAGGTTTAATCCAGTGAGATAACCAAACAGAACGTTTAGTTTTCACTTTTTTTTTTCTTAATATTTCTGGAATTTAATTTTTGGGGGGTATGTTCATGCAAGTTTTGGAAAATTGACTGCAAAAAACTAAGGCCTATCCATTCCCTGGTCAAGTCTGTGATCTCGTCACGCTGCCGCCGTGAAATCCATCGGGAATGGGGCCTGTAAACAACAATTGTGTGTGGTCTTACCCAGTGATTAAGTTTAATTTGGGCATTTGTGGATCTCTTAATACAGTGTTCCCCAACTCCAGTCCTCTTGACCCACCAACAGGTCATGTTTTCAGGATCTCCCACAGAATGCACTGACAATAATGATATCACCTGTGCAACACTGAGGAAAGCCTGAAAACTTGACCTGTTGGTGGCATTAAAGACTGGAGTTGGGGACCCCTGCAGTATGGCAATGTTCTCCAACTCCAGTCCACAAGTCCCACCAACAGGTCATGTTTTCAGGATCTCCCATAGAATGTACTGACAATAATGATATCACCTGTGCAATGCTAAGGAAAGCCAGAACATATGACCTGTTGGTGGGCCTTGAGGACTGGATCTGGGGACCCCTGTCTTAATACAAAGGTGTCTGTCCTGACTGAATATTGCTTTCGGGAGGGATGTTCCCATTCATCTGGCACGGAAAGGTTTATCCCTGTTGATAAAGCTAATGTAGACCTGATAGAGGCCGCGCTCCTCGTCCTTCACTAGTTCATATCCCAGTTTTGAGCAGAGCTTCCTCTCTTCTCCGCCGGTTGGTTTGATTTATGTCTGCGTCTCTTGAAAACTGGAACAGCGTTTGCCAGAGGCTGCGTGTTGATCTATCTTGAATCTTTTTCGAGGCTTGAGAGACCCTTGCATGAAAGTGTTGAGAGACGGTGGAATGTAAATGCAGTTTTCATGCTTCACCACAGCTGGTCCTTGGATGGTAGCAGCTCTCCTGAATGTCCAGTCCTAAAAGTCCTACAAGGTTCCTACTTGTTGGCTTATCCGAAATATGGGATGGACCCTCTACTCAATGACCCATGACTGTGCGGATAAAAAGACCCCTCCTCACCAGCGCACCGTATTCCCTCTTTCGTGACTCCTGACCTTCATTGGAGCTGCTTTACTTCTAAGAAGTGCTTGTTCTCCGGTTGGGGAGTTATCCTGCAGCCTTCCTACATTATTCACGCACTTAGTAAAATATTAAGTGCATGCCTTGGCTTCTTATCCTGGAGTATCTGCAATTGTGAAATTGGCATCCAGGGTCAACCAAGTGTCCTCCCTCTCCAGCCGCCTCCGAGATGGCCGAGTTTAATTTTTACCTCGTTTAAAGAGTGAAGGCAAACTCCATATTCTTGGGTCAGTGACTTGTTTCTTTTCTTTTTTTTTTTTTTTTTTTTTTTTTTTAAGTTGAATACACTGTGTGTCCGGCATTCAGGATGGGCCAGTTCAGAGATGGCTGTCCCTTTTGGACTTTAAAGAGGTTTTCTTTCTACAAAGATTAGCTTTCACTTTTTTTTTTTTCTTTTAATTTTTCTTGAAATTTAGTATTTCTTTGGGTTTGTTCACACATGCAAGTTTTGGAAAGTTTACTGTAAAACACTAAGGCCTATCCATCCCTTGGTCAAGTCTATGATCCTGTCACGCCGCCGCTGTGATATCCATCGGGAATGGGGCCCAAAAACAACATTTGTGTGTGGTCTTACCCAGTGATTGTTTAATTTGGGCATTTTGGGCTTTCAACCGGTAGGGACAGATAATTGAAGGCTTTTTCTAAATACATTGGTATTAAGAGATAAGAGAGATTGTATCTGCTCTGAGTACACACAGGTTTTTATGGTTACCTGGCCATAACTCTATCTGATTAGAGCAGGGAGTGACACTCTAGATCAGTGTTCAAGTCCCACCAACAGGTCATGTTTTCAGGATCTCCCACAGAATGCACTGACAATAATGATATCACCTGTGCAATGCTAAGGAAAGCCAGAAAACATGACCTGTTGGTGGGCCTTGAGGACTGGAGTTGGGGACCCCTGCTCTAGACTGTCTCTAAGGGTATGTTCATACGGCGTAATTGCGGCGCGCATTTTGCTGTGTATTTGGGCTTTAATATGGGCGAAATGTGCGCCGCAATTACGGTAATTCATAGCTCTCTGAGAGCTATGAATTACGCCTCGTATCCCCTGGCGTCCAATACGATCGTATTGTACGCGCGGGGAGAGAAGTGACATGTCAGTTGTTCGTCCCGCTTATGCGCCACTGTCAATACATGTGAATGGGGCTGACCAGGCGCCGGCCCCCCATGCTTTGGAAGTACGCGCTGATCAGCGCGTGCTTCCAAAACTCCCGACGTATCGCGGCGCGTAAGTACGCGCACAAATACGCCGTGTGAACATACCCTAATCACACCAAACCTTGAGACAAACAGTGGTGCTCACCCCTTGGGGATCGTAGACAAGGATGATTTTCTGCAGGCTAAAGCGGGCTTTTTTGATGTGCTGAAAAAAGCTGTGGATCCTGCAGCCAAAGATATCCTGCACCAACGAAAAACAAAAAAAAAAATCTTTATTGAAAATCCATTAAAAATGTAAAGTGCATCTGTAGAATTAAAGATACACAGCGAACCACACGCCTACGCGTTTCAGGCAACACAGCCCTTGTTCACAGCATAATGCGTAGGCGTGTGGTTCGCTATGTATTTTTTACTCTACGGATGCACTTAACATTTTTAATGAATTTTCAATACAGGTCTTTTTTTTGGGGGGGGGGGGGGGTGCTGGGTATACTTTTTTTTTTTTTTTCTTTTCCGGATTTCTCTAACAAGATTAGCTTTTGTTTACATATAGCCCATTGTTTCACTCCTCACAGCACATGTAGTTTTGTTTACTGAAGACTAGCTCTCCTGCACTTTGTAACTAGCTGAGACATTACAAAGACAGAGCAGCTAACTGTACTAATCACTCTAAAGAACCACACACAGCCTGAGGAGACTGAGTGATAAGCTGTCTGTAACTGTAAAACTGCATTGTAAGAAAATCCCTTTAAAGGACCACTCTTGGGGTCCCCCCCCCCCACTCTCCCCTTAGTTGATTAAAAATTACTTCTAGGTGCACAGCAATGCCAGTAATTCTGCTTACCTGCAGTTGAATACAGGATTTCTCGCTGCTGCCTCTAGGTCATGTGACCTGCTCTCTGAGTTGCTGAAGTACACAGCATGGTCGTGTGACTTGGAAGTGAATCTCTATGTATACCTATGGGAGGTTCAACGCCAGTATCCTAGGAATGCATAGAGAGACGGACTTCCTATCTGCATGAAAAGCACTGTGCCTTTCAGCTAATCAGAGTGCAGCTCATGGGACCTAACAGAGACTGTTGCATCAGCTATGACTCCTGTATTCCACTGCAGTTAAGCAGTTACTGGCACTACAGTGTACCTAAAAAAACATTTTGTTGTGAAATAAAGGAGGAAATTGGAGTGGGCCTGAAAAATGTTTCCGCTCACTTTGAGGAATGTATAAGGAGTCACACTAAGGCCCTTGGGCCCTGTGCCACATGAGAAGAGATTAGATAATAGCCTTGTTGGGGCACAGAAGCATTTTTGTTACTGCTACAGAGTTTATAGGATTTCCTTGAGATTTATGACCAGAAATTCC
Organism: Phyllomedusa bahiana; assembly: GCA_025379985.1. NCBI lineage: Eukaryota > Metazoa > Chordata > Amphibia > Anura > Hylidae > Phyllomedusa > Phyllomedusa bahiana. The sequence continues at coordinate 40,748 of JAODAL010007833.1, read as the reverse complement.
ATTGAAGAACATTGCAGTCAATGTCTCAGATGTTTCTCTTCTTTCTGGTCTAAATGGTGGCTGACCACCATCATGGCCGCCCCAACAATAGTGGTTGATAACCCAGCTTCTGCTATGATTTTAGTGGTACTGCGTATCTGTGCTCCAAAGGCCCCACAGAGAAACGGGTTGGAAAAGTTGATTGGAAGACTTAATTAGCAATAATGGCAGTATTGATGATCACGCTATGTCATGGCTGAAACTGGACTAGGAATTTTCAGCTCTGGGACCCGCACCTATCTCCTAACGAGCCCTGAAACCTCTCCGTTTTAAACAGAGAGTTGGTCGGGACTTTCTCATAGACACGAATGGGAGTTTCGCTCGGTTAAACTCTAATCTCCCATCCATGTCTATGGGAGAGGCCATTAAGAATGGAGATATTTCAAGATCGTTTAGGAGATAGGGTCACCTCCCACCTATTAGACAATTATGGCATATCCTGGCCATCATTGTCTAAAGTGAGACAACCCCTTTAAACCTAACATCACAATTCAGATATTGGTTTTGGGAGAGGTTGCTGATTAGTATTTGATGGCTTCATCTTGCCCTTCATTTTACTAGTTGGACTTCTCTAATGCAATTGTCCAAAAAAGTTGTGCGCCATCCCCTTAGGCTGAGGTTAACATGCTCCATGCCAGTTGTACGGGGAAGAGTCCACAACCTCGGCATCAAGGGTTTTTAAGTGAAATTGACAAACTGCGGGGCCATTGGACGTCTGCATGCAACTGTCACAATATGTGAACCACATTTTTGCCTCCTTGGTTTTTGGGTGGAAACTTGCCCGCAGATTGGTTCTTCAGATAACCATAATGTTAAAGCCCATGCTTCTTTGAAAACACATACCATTTTGCCAGGAGTATTGAGTTCTGATTTTGCAGTGGGGAAGCCATGGTGGGCTAGGGAGTACCTTTTGGATATAGCATTACATGAAGGCCATTCAGATGAATGGCCTTCCATGTAATACAAGGCTGGCTCGAATCCGTCAGAATGGATGTTGTTCATACAACTTTGACCTACTGTACAAGGCTCTCCATAACCTCTCCCCTTCATATAGCTCTGCCTTAATCTCTAAATACCTCCGCTCCTCACAGGACCTTCTCTGCTCTCCTCACATAAGTCTCCAAGAGTTCTCTCGTGCTTCCCCCATACTTTGGAACTCGCTGCCCCAACACCTCAGACTCTCCCACTCTCTCACCGACTTCAAACGTAACCTGAAAACCTACCTCTTCAGGATTGCCTATAACCAACGTTAACCGTGTTGCACTGCTCCGCCCCACAAACATGTCTGCCCCTCACCTTCGGTCTCTTCTCTCCTTCCCTGTAGATTGTAAGCCCTCGCGGGCAGGGACCTCTCTCCCTCTGTACCAGTTGTTAGTCACTTATTGTCACTTTGTAATTGTTTGACCAATGTTATTTATGTACCCGCCTGAAATCTACAGCGCCCTGGAATCAAGGGCGCTCCAAAATAAATGATGATAATACAAAGTGGCTCATGAGAGGGTGGTGGTGGGGAACTATGGAGATGTTCAAATGCCTGAATAGGGTCAGTAGACAATGGTTGTCTTTTGACAACTTTTCAAGATGGCTTTTCCACCAGACATTTCTGGTAGTGGTATGTTTCCTGTGGGAAATCCAACATACCCCAACCTAGTTTCCTCAAGCATCTGTGGTCATGTATGAGGGTCTCCCAACGCTCCCCCATTTTTGTTGCTACTATCCAGCGGCCCTTGTAGGTCTAGTTGTCACGTTGAAGGAAAGTACTTGGTTTTAGTACTAGTGACCTTGACTGAGACCTCATCAGACAAAACCTTTAGGCTTCATGTAGTCACAACATCTTTCACTTTGTGTCCCAGTCACACGTTTGGGCGGGTCTTCATCTCGGTAGTCACGTTTTCTCATGTCCTTCCATGTGTTCTATAATAGGGTTCATCTTCTCATCTTTCCAGGGAGTGCCGGGCCAGTGGGTGTGTATATGATTTAATTTTGGAATTGTTAATTATAATATTTGACTCTATTATTGGGAACATCCTTTCTGTAGTAGGGCTGGGACACCTATACTTGTGGTAATAATAGTACTTGTTCGTTGGTGCTTTGGGTTCTTCTAATAGTTGTAGGGTTGTTATATGGGTCATGGATGGAGTTTACGATGTTGGCGAGTTGTTTTTACCAGTGGTTGACCTCATGTTGCTTGAGGGCAATCTAAAAATGGTCCTACATCTCCAATGGTTGTTGGGCACTTGGTGGTTTCCCTCTTGGCTTCCTCCTACACATGCACGCAGGGTTTGGCTGAGAGGTGAGTAAACCATTGCCTTGGAATTATCTCCATTGAGAATAAAAAGATTGTGTGCTTCCATTTAACATGTTGTTGGGTGGGAAGTTAGAAGCTCCCCATATACCATGGTCCCTCAACATACAATTAATTGGTTCCAGGACAACCATTATGTGTTGAGACCAAAACTCTATGGAAAACTGGGAATTTGGTTCCAAGGCCCAAAATGTGACCCTCAGCATGATGCAAAATGAGAATTAAAGAAAGTTATGCAGATAATTAATACAGATGCAGCAAGTCCTTACATATAACATCAGAATGAGCTGCTGGAAATCGCCTTCTGTAATTAGGAGAGGAGCTTCTTTGGGTCATACACATTATACACAATGTACCAGAAAAAGAGAAAGTGGCTCACTTACCTGGTGTCCAAAGGAGTTGTTCATCCTGGCGTATGTAAGGAGCAGTACAGGACATGTAGTACTGAAGAGAGGCGCTACTGGACCACCAATCACTGCATGTACTGTACTAATACATGTAAGAGCAGTACTTGACATGTAGTACCACACTGTACTGTAGAGAGGTGCTATAGACCGCCAATCACTGCATGCACCTCACTAATACATGTAAGATCAGTACAGGACATGTAGTACTGCACTGCACTGTACTGTAGAGAGGATCTACCAGACCGCCAATCTCTGCATGCACCTCACTAATACATGTAAGAGCAGTACAGGACATGTAGTACCTCACTAAACTGTAGAGAGGTGCAACTAGACTGCCAATCATTGCATGCACTTCACTATACATGTAGAGCAGTACAGGACATGTACCGCACTGTACTGTAGAGAGGCGCTACTAGACGGCCAATCACTGCATGCTCCTCACTAATACATGTAAGAGCAGTACAGGACATGTAGTACCTCACTGTACTGTAGAGAGGCGCTACTAGACCCCCAATCACTGTATGCACCCCACTAATACAGAGGTTTTACAAGTAAAATCATGATAATTGGCCGGAGCAGTGTCTGGGACATTGTATCTTAACATACACTGTCCCAGGAAAGACCATTCTGTGGCTGAAATATTGTATCCTAAGACCATTATCGTTATATGAGGGAGCACTGTACATAAAATCACTGGGTTTTGCCACCTTTTCTCTTGGAGCATATTCACACGACACTACTTTCATGTTTGTAATCTGCCTATAATGCTCATCCCATTATCTGTAATGGGACCGTGCTGCACAGTTTACACTCCAATCCACGGCACATTATTTATGAATTCATTGTTTTTTGCATAGAAAACCCGTTGAGGAGCCAGGATGCGGAGTAGCCCCAATGAAGGGGATGAACCTACGGTGAAATGTGCGGCGTCAGAAGGTGAAAATACGAGGCCGATATCAGAGGGTGTGCCTTGGATCTCTGCCACGTATTTCACAGTGTGTTTTGTTTCTGGTTGTAAGAATAAGTCGTGCTTGTTCCTTTCATGGCGGCCATTTTAACTAGATGCTGGAGAGCAGTCTCACCGCTTTACTAAACTATATACACACTGGATGAATGGTGTCCGCCCAAAATGTTCTACAGATAGGAGGTTGGGGCACTTGGTATAGTTGGCACTTTCTCGGGAAAAGAAGATGTACCCTTGGTCAGGGCTTCCAAAGGGTCTACCCTTTGGCCAAAAGCATCATGGGGCAGAAGTGGAAGTGCGCAAAGGAATTCAAGGGGGACATGTATGAAAACTGTTTAGGTTTAATACTTTCTTTGTTGCCCTTAGTAACCAATCAGGCCCATAGCAACCAATCAGAGCGCCCTTTTATTGTTTCAGAGCACTATATGAAATGAAAGGGGAACTCTGGTTGCTATGGGCGGCAAAACAAGTCTTAGGGCCACATGTATGAAAACTGTCTAGGTCTAAGACTTTCTTTGTTGCCCTTAGTAACCAATCAGGCCCATAGCAACCAATCAGAGCGCCCTTTTATTGTTTCAGAGCACTATATGAAATTAAAGGGGAGTTCTGATTGGTTGCTATGGGCAACAAAGAAAGCCTTAAGGCCACATGTATGAAAACTGTCTAGGTCTAAGACTTTTTGTTGTCCACAGCAACCAATCAGAGCCCATAGCAACCAGTCAGAGCTCCCCTTTAGTTTCATATAGTGCCCTGAAAAAATGAAAGGGGAGCTCTGATTGGATGCTATGGGCAATAAAGAAAGCTTTAGGGCCACATGTATGAAAACTGTCTCGGTCTAAGGATCTGTACTTCGAGGCTGGTTACTTCAGTTAATGCAGGCTTGCACCACATTGCAATAAGTGGGGGCCAGGCTGCCTGAGTCCACCTGCATGGGACCAGCCCCAAACATAGGCTGTTGTGAAGGCCTGAGTTAAAGGGGTTGTCTCACTACAAGGATTCCTTTTTATGATAAAGATCTTGCAAAAACAAGTCACTTTACAATTTATGTCCATTAACAGTGTCCTACCTATTCCTAGATATCCGCTCTTGTATGGGCTGCATTAGCTCCTCAAGTCGCTATAGCTACAGACAGGTTCAATCTCTCCTGATAGGCTGCCAGCACTGGTCGCTATATCCACAGACCTGGCTTCTACTGCAGCCTAGTAGAAGCCAGTAAACACGCCCCTGAATTCACAATGAAACCAAGAAAACAGGACAGAGGTAAGATGAATCAATGTAGTGAGACAGCCCCTTTAATGGGATCGTCCTCTACTTCCTGTTGCTAGGCAACATTCATACACTACGAAGTGCGGCCTAGTTTACCAGAGCATAGGCGCACTGCGATTGGTTGCGATGGTCGAAAAAAAACCCGTTTTGGGGGCGAATTTGTCAATACTCCGGTCGCATCTTTTTAGCAGTCGGCGCACCTAAAGCTGGAGTCTATGGCAGCTCCCGGCTATCATGTTGTGACACTTTCTGCCATAAATTATAGTAAACGTTTCCGAATCTTCCTGTGATCTTCGGATGCGTCCTCCTTTCTGTGACCGCTGAAATCACATAATTGACTTCTTGATCCCTTCGCGCCGCTATGTTGGGACTTGTCACCCAGAACAATGGGCCGTTTCATGTCCTCTGTAAGCTGGATTTAAGGTGATGGGGGGCTGGGAGTCCATGTATCATAGCGGTGATTGACACCAGGGTGTAGATTTCGCCGTCATACCCTCTTGGCGGACAACCTTGCGCTGAGGTCGTTCAGTGCCGGTTCGAGATTTCGCCGTGTCCTTTTATTCTTAGAACAGCTTCTTCTATTAAATTGTCAGCAGCGTCACGGACTCGCGCTTCCTCGTCTTCATTGTACTGGACAAAGGTCCCTATTGTGGTGACACATTTATAGCCGTGGCTATGAGGGATATTACTCTCCTGCGATCAATGAAGAATGGAAACGGCAAGGACCTTGTCCTGAAGGTTGACGGCCTCCCCCTCTTTAAATATTGAGGGGTTCTGGCGAGAATATGATAGCGGTGCAAAAAACTTTGGATATTTTTTTAGCTTGGGGCCCTTGGTTCTTCAAAATTTGGATTTAACAGGTTCCTTTTATGGATATGTTTCAACATGAAGGTATCTTATTTGTGAAATACTGATTTTTTTCATGATTCCAAAACTCGCTTTCAAAACTTTTTCCCTTTTAAAAAAAAACCCGCGCTTTTCCTTCAAGAAGAGGGGTTTTTAGGAAAATACGTTAACACTTGGCGTTTTGGTTTTCCATTGTCAGAATGTGTTACGGAAATCCATGTTTCTAACAATGTACAGTGTGATTTCCATTGCTTTCAATGTAAAACACGCATCGGCGTTTAGACAGGTGATTGCCGATGCGGGTTTACATACGTCTTTCTGATGCGTCTTTCGGATCCGTCTTTCGGATCTGTTCAAAGAATTGTCATGTCATCTCTTGATCCAAAAGACGCAGCAGACGCCCTATTTATAACACTAAGGTGCGTTCAGCTGCAGCCAAAACCCATCCAAACACGCACCTGCGTCTTTGATGCGTGGTGGACGCGTTTTGGATCCGATTGACGCAGTGCTTTTGGATGTGATTTTCGGATCCAAAACGCAGTGTGAGCATACCCTTAGACACGTTGACGCGTTTTTGGATAAGGTTTTGGACGAGGTTTTCAACACTATTTTCACGCATCCAAATTTATAGCAAGGTCAAAAACCACACCCAGAAACACTTAGAAAAACGAGCTGAGAAACGCGCCCAGGTTCGGCGCTGAAAACGCTTTAAGAATTGCCATAGTTACATAGTTTGTAAGGCCGAAAAAAGATAAGACGTCCATCCAGCTCAGCCTGTTGTGCTAAAGTGTTGATCCAGAGGAAGGCAAAAAACCCCAATGAGGTAGAAGCCAATTGTCCTCATTTTAGGGAAAAAATTCCTTCCTGACTCCAATCAGAAAAATCCCTGGATCAACGACCCTTCATCACACTTCTTTTTCAGCGCACAAAACAGCTTCCTAAGAAGCGTCTAAAACATGCGTAAAAACCTCATGTGTGAACTACAGTGCTGTTTTACATAGGAATCAATGAAAATGAACTAGGGGCGTTGTGGATGCTCTTTTAGCAGTGTGAACATACCCTTAGAAGCCTCTGTTTCAGGTTCCATCAAAAATGACTGAAAAAAAGTATCATAATGGGATGTTTGCACTGCGTTTTTCGATCCGAAAACATATTGAAAAAGTCGCGTAAAATGCATCCAAACATGTACCCAAAGTGTGGTGCTTGTTTGGATAAGTTTTCTTTGCATCTGAAACGCACTCTATAGTTTTAAATAGTCTCTGCTGCGTTAAAACGGATCAGGAATTGACAGATCAATTAAATGCCTCCAAAAGACGTATATAAAACACGTATCGCCTGAACGCCGATGCATGTTTTACATTGAAATCAAGCATGGTTAAAGACATGTTTGGGTCCGAAAAAAACGTATCCAAACAAATCTCTAAAAAAAACCCCGCAGTGTGAACATCCCCTTAGGCTATGTTCACACGGCTTAACTGCGGGACGTAATTACGCCCCGCAATTAAGCCGTGTGGCCGGGAGCGGGGGAGGGAGAGGGGGGCCGGCACTTCGCTGGCCCATAGACTATCATTACTAGCGGCGCGTATACGCCGCTAGAAAGTGACCTGTCAATTATCTCCCCGCCCGGCGGATTCGCTGAGCAGGGAGAGGAGACGTAATCCATAGTTCTCTATGTGGATTACCGTAATGACTGGGACGTTTTCAGCCCGTAATTTGCACACTTCGGCGCGTAATTACGGATCGAATTACGTCCTGGTTTAAGCCGTGTGAACATGGCCATAAGCTTGAGGTTTTTTTTTTCTTCGAGTGATGAACACCATGAAGGAAACTTGACGGCCTCATTATGGTCATTGGGGTCTACCGGGGGGCGCTTGGTTTCTTATCATGTAACAATTCCAACACCACCATCATTTTTTGGTTCCTAGGACAAGACAGAAAACCTGGAATAAGCGCGGGCGTGGACCTTGCCGTATTCTGGAGCATAAATGCTGCTAATTTTTTTTTTTTTACTACAAATTTTAATCCTTAATGGGAATCCTGTCAGCTACTTTATGCTGCTTGAATGACTGGTTGCATGATGTAGCTGTTACCCCGTTCTGACAATGTGGCGTAGCTGGTATGGGAAGAAGGCGCCATAGCTGAGACATGGCGGTGTGTTGGTTCTTCCTGCTCCCTGAGCTTAACGGACAGCTGTCAACCTCTAGACAAACATGGGAGAGAGCTGTCTGTTAAGCTGAGAGGGCAGGGAGAGGCCACACATCAGACTCGCTTATCCCTGTACCGGGCCTAAACTCACTGGTTGTCTTACCCTGAAATTTCGCAGCGCTCCAAAGTGAAAGCCACACAGTTGGGACCAAGCAATTTGCAGTTCTATTTATGCTGCCCATCGTTGGCACATCAAAAAGTAGTCGACAGGTTCGC
>JAODAL010007833.1:17500-27500 GCA_025379985.1 Phyllomedusa bahiana | reverse complement strand
CCATAAACAACCACATCCTGCCAGGAGCCAAGGTTTCAATATCATCAATATAATGCTTTATTGTGTTCTTTGCCGCATTCAGGATCTCTGCTTGCTGTTCTTTTACTTTCAGAGGCTGAAAATATGTAACAACCTAGTCTTTTGGTTTGCAGTTCTTGTATCCAGACAATCCTGTGTTAACAAAACGGTCCAACACTGGCATTTGATCTCCTTAACTGATTCCCAGCTATATCCTGTATTATACTCCAGACCTGCGCTCACTATTCCGCTGGTGCAGTCACTGTGTACATACATTACTTATCCTGTACTGACCCTGAGTTACATCCTGTATTATACTCCAGAGCTGCTCTCACTATTCTGCTGGTGCAGTCACTGTGTACATACATTACTTATCCTGTACTGACCCTGAGTTACATCCTGTATTATACTCCAGAGCTGCACTCACTATTCTGCTGGTGCAGTCACTGTGTACAAACATTACTTACCTGTACTGACCCTGAGTTACATCCTGTATTATACTCCAGAGCTCCCACTCACTATTCTGCTGGTGCAGTCACTGTGTACAAACTTTAACTTATCCTGTACTTGACCCTGAGTTACATCCTGTATTATACTCCGAGCTGCGCTCACTTTTCTGCTGGTGCAGTCACTGTGTACATACTTTAAACTTATCCTGTACTGATCCGAGTTACATCTGAAATTATACCCAGAGCTGCACTCGCTATTCTGCTGGTGCAGTCACTGTGTACAACGTTAGTTATCCTTGTTACATCCTGTATTATACTCCAGAGCTGCACTCACTATTTGCTGGCAGTCACTGTGTACATACATTACTTATCCTGTACTGATCCTGAGTTTACATCCTGTATTATACTCCGAGCTGCACTCACTATTCTGCTGGTGGATCACTGTGTACATACATTACTTATCCTGGACTGACCTGAGTTACATCTTTTTATTATACCCAGAGCTGCACTCACAATTCTGCTGGTGCAGTCACTGTTCATACATTACTTATCCTGTACTGATCCTGAGTTACATCCTGTATTATACTCCAGAGCTGCACTCACTATTCTGCTGGTGCAGTCACTGTGTACATACATTACTGGTCCTGAATTCTATTATGTACTGTAGCTGGGTAGTACCGATGGCCCCCTGTAGCATTATGGGAGAGGGGCTTGGTGGGACTTATTAGACTGTGTCCTGTACAGTGATGGAGAACCCCTTTAAGCCGATGTCTTTTCATAATACACATGTAACTCGTCCGCTCCCATCTGTGGCTCGTGTTCGGTGTCTGGATCTGGTTGTCTGAATTTGTGACCATGTCTGGAGCTGACAAATTAGAATTATTATAGGAAGAGCTTAACATAATGAAATGGGATTTCTTCAAATCTTCCTTAATTCAGGTTTATGGCTCCCTGGTCCCTTGTGAGACATCGCTGTGGATACGCGGCTCTTGTACTGAATCCAGCCCATGGTAAAGCGGGAACATTTTTTGCCCTCTGAAACCACCCTGAAAGGTAACACTTTTTTAGCATTCATAGCCAAGACCCAGCTATTACATAGACACTTCCAGGCAATGCTCCATGGGAAGAAAATATGCAAATTTTTGTGTTGGATATGAATTTACAAAGAAGCTGCACTAGAGAGATGGTTCTTTCCTTCTGGAGGAGAGCTAGTTAGCAAGGTGTTAAAGGGGTCTTCTCACCACAATGATTAGCTTTAAACATGTAGGCAAAGGCAAATAGACTCTTACCAAATACATTGCTGTTCTGATTTTGCTTCATTTCAAGGTTTCCTAGGTAACCCATCCCCCCCTCTGCTCTAGCAGTGGCAGTGAGTTTGCCCTCACTCCCTGCTGTGTCTTATTAGCAGCACAGCAGCTTGTTTATATTGCTTTCTGACCAAATATAACCCTCTGGGGCGCTGTACCCTCCAATTCTGCCTTAAAACCCTTTCATCACCCGTGTCCCTCTAACAAGCTCAGCTAGGAATAGCAGAGCTGAAATGTTAGTCACTGCTGTATAGCCATCCACAGCCTGAACAGGAAGTGGGAGCCTGAAGCTGTAGAACCACCCACAGCCTGAACAGGAAGTGGGAGCCTGAAGCTGTAGAACTGCCCACAGCCTGATCAGGAAGTGGGTGCCTGAAGCTGTAGAGCCGCCCACAGCCTGACAGGAAGTGGGAGCCTGAAGCTGTAGAGCCGCCCACAGCCTGACAGGAAGTGGGGGCCTGAAGCTGTAGAGCCGCCCACAGCCTGACCAGGAAGTGGGGGCCTGAAGCTGTAAGAGCCGCCCACAGCCTGACCAGGAAGTGGGAGCCTGAAGCTGTAGAACCGCCCACAGCCTGAACAGGAAGTGGGAGTCTAAAGCTGTAGAACCGCCCACAGCCTGAACAGGAAGTGGGAGTCTAAAGCTGTAGAACCGCCCAGTCTGACCAGGAAGTGGGAGCCTGAAGCTGTAGAACAGCCCACAATCTGACCAGGAAGTGGGAGCCTGAAGCTGTAGAACCGCCCACAGGCTGACCAGGAAGTGGGAGCCTGAAGCTGTAGAACCGCCCACAGCCTGACCAGGAAGTGGGAGGCTGGAGCTGTAGAACCGCCCACAGCCTGACCAGGATGTGGGAGCCTGAAGCTGTAGAACCGCCCACAGCCTGACCAGGAATTGGGAGCCTGAAGCGTAGAACTGCCCACAAGCTGACCAGGAAGTGGGAGCCTGAAGCTGTAGAACCCCCCACAGCCTGACCAGGAAGTGGGAGCCTGAAGCTGTAGAACCGCCCACAGCCTGACCAGGAAGTTGGAGCCTGAAGCTGTAGAGCCGCCCACAGCCTGACCAGGAAGTGGGAGCCTGAGGCTGAAGAAGCGCCCACAGCCTGACCAGGAAGTGGGAGCCTGAAGCTGAGAGCGCCCACAGTCCTGACCAGAAGTGGGTAGCCTGAGGCTGTAGAGCCGCCCACAGCCTGACCAGGAAGTGGGAGCCTGAGGCTGTAGAGCCGCCCACAGCCTGACCAGGAAGTGGGAGCCTGAGGCTGTAGAGCCGCCCACAGCCTGACCAGGAAGTGGGGGCCTGAGCCTGTAGAGCCGCCCACAGCCTGACCAGGAAGTGGGGGCCTGAGGCTGTAGAGCCGCCCACAGCCTGACCAGGAAGTGGGTGCCTGTGGCTGTAGAGCCGCCCACAGCCTGACCAGGAAGTGGGAGCCTGAGGCTGTAGAGCCGCCCCACAGCCTGAACAGGAAGTGGGAGCCTGAAGCTGTAGAGCCGCCCACAGCCTGACCAGGAAGTGGAGCCTGAAGCTGTAGAGCCGCCCACAGCCTGACCAGGAAGCGGGAGCCTGAAGCTGTAGAACCGCCCACATCCAGACCAGGAAGTGGGAGCCGGAAGCAGTAGAACCGCCCACAGGCTGACCAGGAGGTGGGAGCCTGAAGCTGTAGAACCGCCCACATCCTGACCAGGAAGCGGGAATCGGAAGCTGTAGAACCGCCCGCGGGCCTGACCAGGAGGTGGGAGCCGGAAGCTGTAGAACCGCCCGCGGGCCTGACCAGGATGTGGGAGCCGGAAGCTGTAGAACCGCCCACAGCCTGACCAGGATGTGGAGCCTGAAGCTGTAGTCCGGCCCACAGCCTGACCAGGAAGTGGGAGCCTGAAGCTGTAGAACCGCTCACAGCCTGACCAGGAAGTGGGAGCCTGAAGCTGTAGAACCGCTCACAGCCTGACTAGGAAGTGGGAGCCTGAAGCTGTAGGGCGGCCCACAGCCTGACGAGGAAGTGGGAGCCTGAAGCTGTAGGGCGGCCCACAGCCTGACCAGGAAGTGGGAGCCTGAAGCTGTAGAACGGCCCACAGCCTGACAGGATGGTGACTAGTACTCCTGAATCCAGCTGAGTTAGAGGATATAAGTCTGATACATCCAGTTAAAGTACAACCCAATCTTTTACTCCCTTGGATTATATCTTGTGTATATACTTGCTCATGGGTGTAACAATATTTCTTCTGTAAATTTGGGATCTTATGACTAATCTGCTTCTCCCTAGTTGAGCACAGTTGTTCTGAGCTCAGTCTCCATATTTTTATAGGGTGGTGGCCGTATAACCTATGAATCCAGTCGGGATAGAGGGATGTATGTCTGTCTGATATGTACAGGATGGGTAGGATTCATTCACTTACACCAGGCATCCGCAAACTGCGGCCCTCCAGCTGTTGGGAAACTACAACTCCCATCATGCATTTATATAATCTATAACAGTGGGCATGATGGGAGTTGTAGTTTCCCAACAGCTGGAGGGCCGCAGTTTGAGGATGCCTGACTTGCACCCTTGGGGTATACCTCATGTATGTACTTGTTCATGGGTGTAACTAGATCCACAGAAGCAGGGGTGTAACTAGAGAAGCCAGGGCCCCAAAGCAAACTTTTGGATGGGGCCCCCTACCCCTCACCCTCCCCTCACCCGCCTCCCTGACCACGACCATGTACCAAGACATGTTGTTACGTAATGTAGATAATACAAGGGGCAAATACCTCACCATACATATCCCTATCATACTGCTACCAAACAAATCCTCTATACCAAAACCAACATTACCAATAACGCTATTACATAAGGACCTGATTATACCGCCAGAACATGACCACAAATTACCACCATAGTGACTGAATACTACCCCTATACTATTACTGATCAGTACACAAAGACCAATAGTACGACCATATAGTGACCATATAGTGGTATATAGTAGTGTACACAGGCTCTGCAGACTGTATATTACCTCCAAACAGTGACCATATAGTGGTAGACACCAGTGTACACAGGCTCTGTAGACATATAAGTGATTACAGTGCAGTTACATCTTGTGACTCACAGGTGACGTTTCTCTGACCAGTCGTTGACTTTCCCCTTTGTTCTGCATCCGGTGCAGTCGGCCATCTTGATGACATCTCCCGGCCACTCTTCCCTGCAGATTTAGACACAGATATCTTAGAATCCTGACTGTTCCAGCACCTGTCCCCTGGCTATATGGGGTCCATTAAGGCAGGCAGGGTTTAGGTAGCTATAGGGAGCCATACAGGTAGACAGGTGTTAGGTGGGGTAGAGGGGCCATATAGGTAGGGTTTAGGTAGCTAAAGGAGCCCCATATAAGTAGACAGGTAGGCTTCGGGGGCTATATAGGTAGGCCCAAACTTTAGGGGCTATAGGGGCTATATAGGCAGGCAGGCTTCACGGTAGCTATAGGGCTATCTAGGCAGGCGGGGGGCCCCTATCTAGGCAGGCTTGGGGGGCATATCTAGGCAGCTAGGGGGGGCTTACAGGCCAGGCAGGTGCGGGCTAGTACAGGCAGGCTGGGGGGGCTGTACAGGCAGGCTTTGGGGGCTGTACAGGCAGGCTGGGGGGGGGCTGTACAGGCAGGCTGGGGGGGCTGTACAGGCAGGCTGGGGGGGGGCTGTACAGGCAGGCTTGGGGGCAGGTAAAATAATAGTTTACTCACCTCCGTCCACGTTCCCCCGATGCGCCGCCGCTCTGCTACTTTCCATGCAGCCTCTGCGCTCAACGCAGGCGGCGCGGTGATGTGATCACTATGAGTAAGGGCGTTATGAACTAAGCCCGAAACGCGTCAGTGTGTTTTCCTTATGGCTCTGTACCACAACTCTATGCCAACTGACCATATGCCTTTGTAAGTCTTTCGGATTTTAACATATTTTGGATCAATAAATTTTGCATGATTTTACTGTTGGGTCGTGCTGGATTCCTCACCTTTTGAAGTATCCATTACTGCAAGCTTGAAGCAGTTATCCGTGCACAACATCACGCAGGAGGAGCTGGCTAAAATCTTCTGCTGACAGGCTTGGGGGCTGTACAGGCAGGCTTTGGGGGCTGTACAGGCAGGCTTTGGGGGCTGTACAGGCAGGCTTTGGGGCAGGTAAAATAATAGTTTACTCACTTCGGTCCACGCTCCCCCCGATGCGCCGCCGCTCTGCTACTTTCCATGCAGCCTCTGCGTGGGCGGCGCGGTGATGTGACGTGATCGGCGCTCCGTTCGGCTACCTCCGCGTAGCGCTGCTTCTGACAGCTCGGCCCGGGGGGCCCGGGCGTTCAGAGGTAGCATGAGCCGGGCCCCGCAGCGCCCCGCCCGCCGCAGTGAACTGTTGAGTTCACTGCAGGTGGGCCAAGGAGCAGCATTACCGGGGTAGCGGACGCAGTAGCAGCTGCCCCGGGGAGCGGGCCCCCCTAAGTGCACGGGCCCCGGAGCAACTGCTTACCCTGCTACCCCGGTAGTTACGCCCCTGCACAGAAGCTGCCCAGAAGATAAGGGGAGCCCTCTTAGCTGCCGGAACATTGTACCTCTTTGTAGTGAATATCATTCTGGGGGCCTTCTGCTATACAGTGCATTTATATCAGTTCTGTGATATTTCGCGGTATTATTTACCTTCAGAAAGGATAACTATACCAGGAAAACTACGAATCGCTACAGAGAAAAATATCCTAGCTATAACCTAACCTTTAAAGGTATGTTCACATGATGTATTTGCGGGGCATACTTTGGCGCACATACGGTAAAATCATAGCACCCATTGAGTACCAGCGCGTACTTTCAACAGCAGGCGTATTGCGGCGCATTGTGTTAACATAATTGAATACAAGCTTCTAAAAATCGTCCTGGAAAATACAATATCCCAAATATGAAATTTATAAAAATGTATAGCAGGCTAGAAGCAAGCAATTACTACCTGACACCTAAGTACAACAGGTACCCAAAAAATGCTAAAAGAACTCACAATTTGTAGCATTAAAGGGGTTGTCTCACTACATTGATTCATCTCACCTCAGTCCTGTTTACTTGGTTTCATTTTGAATTACTGGCTTCTACTAGGCTTCAGTAGAAGCCAGGTCTGTAGCTATAGCAACCAGTGCTGGCAGCCTATCAGGAGAGAATAAACAGGTCTGTAGCTATACCGAGCTGATGCAGCCCATAAAAGAGCAGATATCTCAGGAAAGGTAGGATACTGTTAATGGACATATATTGCAAAGGGAATTGTTTTTGCAATATCCTTGTAGTGAAACAACCCTTTTAAGAACCTCCTTGATGCCAGGATGTATCGAGTTCCAAGCAAATCTCCTATGGATTTCGGAGTTCTTAGGATCAGTCTACATGACCATCCTTTCCAGTTGGAAATCCACATGGATTCAGATTTTAAAAACGGTCAAAATCCAGCTGTAATACGAACCCTATAGACATCAGTTGAAAATCCGAGTTGTAGTCCACATGACTGAGGTTGGAATACAAAACTGCTGTTTTTTTTGTTTTTTTTTAAATTTAGAACGTGTTCAATAATCCACCGAATTCCAGGTCAAAGACAGTGTCCCAAATATTTCTGTGTTGGATAGGCTTCCAAAACTCCATGGGACTTGTTTTCTGACTGTATCCAGTGGGGACAAAAAACTGCCTAAATTCCACATTGAAGGCCTTGCAAAATACAACGCGGACAATGCAGTTTTAGGATCCTGAATCCTACGAGTATTTTGACAATTGGCGTGTGGACGTACCCTTGTGCTGAAAAAGGGTAAGAAAAAAGCTGCAGGTAAAAATAACTAAGCTGTCCTCGTCTCCTCCGCCTGGAAGCGGGGACATTGCCCCTAAAAGGGCGGCTCCACTATGAGGGTCTGGGCCTATAATCCACCTAGGGCTTGATACACATGTCACCATCCTGATGCGTTTCCCCTCTTAATGAAAAGGTTAAAAAAAAAAAAATGGTGTAGTACGTAAGTACTCTCCAACACATGTACAGGGGCTATCGGATGTTACTGACCCGAATATTGGTAATATGGCCAGACAACATGGCTCCCCGAGAGTCCAAAGAGAAGGTGAGGAACCTCAAGATGTCAGAGGAACTCCAGGATCCATCGGAGATGTGCTTGGAACTTGATACATCCTGACATCAAGCTAGTTCTACCTTCTACAAATTGTGGGTTTTTTGGTACTTGTAGTTAATGTTTCCTCCCAGCCTGCTTTCTTTTTTTTTTTGTGAAGGGGTCCTATCAATCCTAGTGACGCCCCTATACCTGTTCCTCCTCATAGAGGTGCATGAGCTGAGGTTTTTAGAGCCTTGCACCTGTGTGGGACCAGATCATGTCTGTTTCCATTCATCTGCTTCAAGTTCTCCGCTTGCTGTCGTTAAAGGGGTTTTGCCACGATGTAATGTTGAAGGGGGATCCTCCAAAATGGGTATTTAATCTCTTTTCTAAATATATCTGATTACAAAAAGTAAAGCCTGTAAGAGCTACAGCCTTAATCAGATGCCCTTAGTTTCCTGAAAGTTTACATTAGACAGGCCCAGGGCACTGACAGGAGCTGATCTGGCCACGCTTGCGTGTTTGCACTTCTTATCTGATGACAGGGAACATGAAGGAGCTTGCAAGGGGCGGGGGAGAAAAGTGCAGTGTACGAGGCTGTCCGCTGTATAGAGAATCCACTGGTTGTAATGTTATTATTTGAGTAAACATTAGAGACGCTCCCTGGCTCTGCTCAACCCCTCTACCTTTCCACTCTGCAGCCGTTCATGCTTTATCTTCTCTCCTGAGCAGATAAGAGGTAAGGAACTTCACTTCTTGGCAAAACCCCTTTAAGGGAACATTTTTTGTTCACATCCAGAAGATAACCTGTACAAACTGAATTCTTCTCACAGGTGAGGGCTTGCTACAGTGTGTCAGTGCAGATAAAATCTAGCCTCCGGAAGCTATTTGACTTAGAAGAAAGCCGTCTAGATGCAATCTACTTGTTGCTGAAGACCTTGCACGACCCGGTCCTGCTCTCACAGGTGCTTGGCTCGTACAAGCCGTTGATCTGTTGGTGGACTCTAGTCATCCTTGAGTTACGCCATCTAGTGCCCCCACTGCATTGAAGGCTTCTGAAACCTGCAGCTTGATGGGGGTGCAGGATCGGGACCTGGGGAGGTCAGCAGCCATATTCTGAAAGGGACAATCTCTAATGAGACTAAGGCCAGAGAGAGTCTCTGACGGGAGGTGGAGGGGGCTTCAGCTATATGTCGGGTTTATTTAATGGTTGACAGCGGTGGAAATCTTCCATGAAATCCATAATTGGCCTGTTAAGACGTTTCCCTAGTAAATTAAGCTCTGACAGTGAGGTTATTGTTCGCTAGCTCTGCGGTGTAGAAGCCTGGTTGTGGCGGCTGCATTGTGAATTCATGGCCGTCATTGTCAGTCGCTTGTAGCGGATTCTTCATTCATGCGGGTTAACCAGTTCCCGGCCGCCCGCTGACTGCACACGGGCTTATTCCCATTGGCCTGTCGTGGAATGAAGTGTTCGTACAACCTGGAAGACCTCTGCAAAACCTTAGTGACTGGCCCTTTAATAAGCAACCTCTGCTTTACCTACATGATCTGTCTAAATATACGGTTTACTGAGTCACTGTGTACATACATCACATTACTTATCCTGTTACATCCTGTATTATGCTCCAGAGCTGCTCTCACTATTCTGCTGGTGCAGTCACTGTGTACAAACATTACTTATCCTATACTGATCCTGAGTTACATCCTGTATTATACTCCAGACTGACTCACTATTCTGCTGGAGCAGTCCCTGTGTACAAACATTACTTTTCCTATACTGAATCCATGAGTTACATCCTGTATGATCTCCAGAGATGACTCACTATTGTGGTGCAGTCACTGTGTAACATACATTACTTATCCTGTACTGACCCTGAGTTACATTTGGCACAGTGTCGCTCCAGGCAGTATAGTGAGTGCTGCTCTGGAGTATAATAATGGACGTAACTTGGGATTAGTACAGGATAAGAATGTAATGTACACAGTGACTGATCCAGCAGAATAGCGAGTGCAGTCTGGAGTATAATACAGGAATGTAACTCAGGATAGTACAGGATAAGTAATGTATGTAACACAGTGACTCCTCCTGCAGATAGTGAGTGAGCTCTGGAGTTATAATACAGGATGTAACTGGATATTACAGGATAGTAATCTATGTATT
>JAODAL010007833.1:0-12500 GCA_025379985.1 Phyllomedusa bahiana | reverse complement strand
CCAACTCCTTTAACTTGCTGAACGTAGATCCATCTGTAATAGGATTGAAAGTAATTAGCTGGCCTGATGTCTCCTAAGTGAAGGTGGAATGGCGTGGCCTGCTCGGTTTTATTTATAACTCGCGTAGAACAGAATAGAGAGTTGTGCACAAGCATGAATTGCTCTCCATTCTGCTCCATAACTGTCAAGGGGGTCGTTTCTGAAATGGGTGCAGGTCCCAAGACTTTGATGGTATATTCGGAGGATATGCCTACAAAATTAATGTCGGACTCCACCACCATTTTGGTCACCATCTGAAGCTGTGCAGGTAAGGAAGTCAAAGGAGAAGGTACAAAATCTCTATACAATAATACAAATAGGAGTGTGTGTGCTGCCTGTCTTGTCTGCAGCAGTACAATTTTATTTATTTTATTTTTTTAACATTCCTTTCTTATAAGTCACTTTATCTGTTAAAGGGGTGTTCCTGTAATAAAAATTTATAAACTTTAATTATCAAGTTAAAACATAATCCATATGCAGGCATTCGGCTGTACTGCACAGCATTACCATAGATGGACAGTAAATAGAAGCAAATACTCAGCGGTTAGTCGCGACCTCCCGGTCGTTCATATCAGTCCATTCGATCCAAACACAGGCCTGAGGAAGGGGGAGGAGCTTACCCCCGAAACGTTGCACGCACGAGCGTCTGCAGGTGTGCATTCCCTGCGCCATCTCTGCTCTGAACTTGCTAGCGTCTCCGACCCACACATGGATATGGGTTTGGATCGAATGGACGGATATGAACGACCGGGAGGTCGCGACTCACCGCTGAGTATTTGCTTCTATTTACTGTCCATCTATGGTAATTTCGTGCAGTACAGCCCAATGCCTGCATATGGATTATGTTTTAACTTGATAATTTTAAAGTTTATAAATTTTTATTACGGGTTCAGTTGTGCTTTACAAGTTGTGTTAGTGGGGCTTGGAGAACCCCGGTCACCCGTTAAGAAGCTATCAGCGTGTACCTTGATACTGGTCAAATTTGTTTGTATAAAGGGGTGTTCCTACCATAGAGTTTAATTAGCTACTGCCCTGAGATGCCAAAGTCTTATTTGTGTGTGTCCCACCTCTCTCGGGAACGGACCCCCAATAGTTTTGTCTCGGAGTGGAGAACCTCTATGAGAATTCCGAGGACAGATGAGCGGAGTGTTCGGTTGTACTCAGAACTCCCATAGAACAGAATGGTAACTTGTGCGGAAGTGCCACCAGCTCTCCATTCTGTACTGACCCTTTTGGGGGCCCGTTCCCAAGACAGATGCCCTATCGATTTGCCATTGTAGGAACACCCCTTTTAATGTCGCATGTAACCTGTGCTGGGTTATGGCCCAGTCCCAAATAGCCTTGCCAACCCTGTATTGTCTTTGGAGCCCCTCTTCGTACATCCCTTGAGCTCCAGTTTTATTTATTGGAATTAATTGCATTCCAGCGCGATGGGTGAGTCAGTGCGGCTCGCAGTTGGCATTTCATACTCTGGGCTATTTATAACCCTCGCTGTACAACAAGACCCCGTCTCTTCCCTCCGCTGTTGCTATGGCTGCTCGCCGGTGGCCTGGGGCGTTCTGCACATGTTTGGAAAAGTAAGAAAAGCCACCGAGGCGGCCGCTGTGCTACCTGACGGAGAGGAGGGCGACCTCGATCTGAGCGCTGCGTCGTTCCTCATTGTGCGCTCTTCCTTCGTTGAACTGGGCACCGCACCACGTTCCAGGCAACTCATTTACCAGTTTTTGTTGTTCAATTTACACCTGGCAGACACAAATCCTGAGGGCTTTAGGCCCAGCTTGCTGCTTCTGCTGCTCTTTTGTTCTCCTTGTCCTCATCTCCTTCTAAGCTAGAACTTGGGACTGCAACTACAAGTCCCAGCATGCAGCAGTCAGTAATTGCACATCTGGAAAGCTGGAGGTTACAGATACTTAAAGGGGTTTGTTCAGACTTTAAAAAACCTCCCACTATGCTAGTATACAAAATAAACCCATACTTGCCTCTCCCCGGTCTTGCACTGATGATTTCACGTTCATGGATCACATGATGCTGCAGCCAATCACTGACCTCTGAAGTCCCTTGCTGTACATGCAGATTGGCTGCAGCATCATGTGATCTATGTACGTGACATCATCAGTGAGGAACCCGGAGGGTAACACTGGGTCGATAGTGATGGGAGAGGTAAGTACGGGGTCATTTTCTATATTGGCACAGTGGGAGGTAGTTGGGAGGTTTTTAAGTCTTGCAAAACCCTTTTAACTGTAGGTATAGAGTAATGTTTTTGGGCCCTACGTTAAATTTTTGCCAGCCCACCTGAACTTTATGGACTATTGAATTTAGCAGGGTGTCAAACACATTTTCACCAAGGGCCACTTCAGCATCTTGAAGGACTTAAGAAGGTGTCTGGGTAGGGCTGCAGCACCGCCTGTGAATTACAGTGCCCTGAATTCAAGATGGCACCTGCTTCCTGTGCTGGCACCATTGCCTCTACCAAGCGATGGCAGTAAATTCCGGGGAAGGTGGCGAGCCAATCTTCTGCAAGCCCTTGTCCATCACGGTTTGCTGTGTCTAGGCTTACCCGGGCCATGCATAATGCATATCAAACACATCATTTTAAGAGTTTGTTCACACTGCATTGTTAGGCTCTATATAGCAATATACATATAGGTGCTGTATTTGTACCCATTATACACAAGCTTTGCTTCTAGAGGCAGTGTGGGTCCATATCAGTTTATAGGTAAAATAGTATGGACCATTTAAATGGTCACTTACAGGTCACATTGAGTAGGATGTTATTGAGTAAGAGGATTTGAGCAGATTGATATATTATGTGGGGAAAGATTTAGTAGAACCTGTATTATGTTAATTTAAATCCCTGCTTATTCTGGGTTACGGAGTCCAGTGGGTGGTCCTGAGTGTGCAGAGATATGGCTGTCTGTCACTGATAAGACCCGCCCACTGGACTCCTGTCCTTGCTTATCTGGGTTAAGAAGTGACTATAGTAAGGAATATGATTAAAGTCACTCCTTCCCCCCCTCCCCCCAAGCTCTTCATCCAAATTCACTCCGTTATTGCAGGATTCAGGGCTTCACCTAATCTTCCCCACTGCTTAACACAGGTCATTGAGGAAGCACTTAAAATAAATGCTCCATCCATAGATAGGTATCCTCTGCATGTGGTCCTGCTTCAAATTCCCTGTCACCAATTTTCACAGGTTACTCTGTCATCTTGGAGACCAAGGCAATGAGTAATGTAGTTAGGGAAAGGTGTGAAGCGGTTCAAAGAGATGGACGAGTCACAGTGGAGTTGGATTTCATAACGAATTATGGAATAACCGTATGTCACAGGCACACCCTAGCTTCATATTTTTAAATATGAAGTGTCCCACATGCATAGCTGTCAGAGCCACAGGCAGTGAGAAAAGGGTAACTGGTACCAGGAACAGAGCAGCAACTCAGTGTTTGGTACCCAGTCGTAGCTTGGACCCACCCGGTTCTGATGGTGCCAGGAGCACAAAGCTGCAGCATTGCCTTGCCTCCAGAGCTGTGGAGTCCGAGTCGGTGCCTGTTTTGCAGGAGTCTGAGTCGTCATAAATGGACCGACTCCCAAAATATATAATAAGTTGGTCCAGTTAGTTCGATGCAGTACAAAGAGCAAGAGGAATTGGGTCCGGCCAGTGCTACTGCTCCCATATCTTCTGCCTCATCACATGAGGAGTGTAATTGATGACATGGAGCAGGTAAAGCGCTGCCCAGGGGAGAGAGATTCCGCTCCAGGGCAAACAGATTTCAGCAACATTTTTCACTGCTTTCATAGAAGTAGAAGAGATCAACCATTCCTCAAAAGTGACTGTGACTGTGGCAATTCCTTTTTTCCCTGACATTGTTAGAGATGTTGCCCTGTGGTCACCACTTTGCCCCCAAGTTAGTGTAGAGAGGCCGTTCTCTAGCCTGGAAATAATGAGATCAGATGTGAGGTCATGTATGCAGGATCTGATGGAGGCGATACTATTTCTCAGAACAAATTCAGAGACTCCACAAATGTTCCTGCAGTGTTTTGCATATTTACAATTTTTTTTTGTGTTCTAAAGTCATATCCAATAAATATATTTTACACTGATAAGCAAAATGGTAACAATGGTTTGAACTTGTGACTTTCAGGCTCCTGATTATTGTATCATAAGGTGATAAACAGCCTGATGTAACCATTTTACTACAGTAAAGTTATCACTTAAACATGCGCCATGTATGAGGGAGTCAGGGGTCGGAGGTTTGGGAAATTGAGGAGTCGGGTCTTTGGCTTGCCGACTCCACAGCCCTGCTTGCCGCATTATGGTCTGTTTCATGTCCAAAGCTAGGGACAATATAGCCCTGGAAGGGATGAGCGTGTAGCCCATCCCAGGGGTACAATGTGGGATGTCCCAGTACAGTTAAGTGAGAGCCCACCTGGCACAATGTTGTCTCTATTGGATGGGGCGTTCAAGCACCAGCACTTCAGGAGCATCCACACAGGACCAGTAGGCCACATTCACCCTGGTGAGCTGGTCTGTTGTCCCGTTCAAGCCGAATTCACCTGTCCATCTTCTCTGTCTCGAAGGCCGTGTTCACACGGCTTATTCACGGCGGATTTGTGAGCCGGATTGCGCTCGCAAATCCGCCGTGAATAAGGGGCGGAACGGGGGCGGGGCCGGAGCGCGGCGGGGGTGCCGCTCCCCGGCCCCATAGACTGTCATTATCTACGGCGTGTCCGCGCCGTAAAGAATGTGCATGACACTTTCTCCCCCGCGGCGGATTCGCCGAGCGGGGAGGAGCGACGGAATCCACTGTTCTCTATGAGAGCAGTGGATTACCGTAATTACTCCGACGGATTGGCGCCGTACTGCAGCGCAAATCCGGCGCGGAGTACGGCACCAATCCGCGGACAAATAAGCCGTGTGAACGAGGCCTAATATATCACTAGCCAAGCTGTTATAATTGGATTCCACTTGGCAAATAGGTATTTTTCTGTTGGGATAAGGCTGGGTCTACATTAGGGTATTTGCTACGTTTGAGGCATTCGTCAGGGTATTGGGGCAAATGGTACCCTTTTGCCCCAATACTCCGACGGATACCTGCAACGTAGCAAATACCCTAATGTAGACCCAGCCTAAAGTATGCAGCACCTCAAACTTGTTCTATGACCCAAAACTTAGAACTCCCATTAAACAGAATGGAGAGTTGTGCATAAGCGCGACCATTTCTCAATTCTGTACCGACACTTTCAAGGGCCCGTACCCAAAATAGGTGCCCTAGTAATATGCCATCAAAGTCTACTATGGGAATACCTTTTTTTTAATAATTGTAATTTTTATTAAAGATTTTAACAAATTGGGAGAGAACAAAGCATTGTCCATTGATAACGATAATCAGCAGAGTGAAATAATCGAGAACATAGTTTTACAATCTTCAGAGTTCACGAGAAGCCATGCTTACAATATAAGAAACAAAAGCGGGGTCATGTGAAAAAGGGGAAGGCTAGGGTAAAGGTAAGGAGGGGCAAAGGATGTGGTGAGCCCGCTCAAGGCGGGTGGCGAATCCAATAGTCATCCCATTCAGACCAAACTTTGTCGAAAGGGTCTATTTTGTCATGTATGGAGGCCGTCAATATTCCAATCTACGGACTTCTCTAATCCTGTGGTAAAGGTCTACTAGCCCTGGAGGAGATGTTTGTCGCCACATACATGAGATTAGACATCTAGCAGCTGTACGAATGTGTGTGAACAGCTGAGATCTCTCTTTGGTTAACCCCGGGACTGGCCCATTGAGTAAATATGTAAGAGGATCCAGATCAATCCTGGTACCAAAAAGCGCTGAGGAGAAATCTCCCACCTGTTTCCAGAAGATCTGGACAACCGAGCAGTCCCAGAATATGTGGGGGAGTGTACCTACTGAGAGTCCACAACGCCAGCATGTCTGCGGAAACTGAGGGTTCCATTTATGCAATAGGTCTGGGGTGTGATACCAAAATAATAAGATTTTATAAAGGTTTTCTTTATAAGTGGTACACACTGAGGATTTTGCTGCGGCTCTCCAGATAGTCTGCCAGGTGGGGTAAGGGATAGGTCTTCCCAGGTAGTTCTCCCATTTGGTCATATACCTGTGGGTCAGTTCCTCGTCAGATTTAGGTTCCCTAAGAATAGAATATATGGTTGAGATAAGGCCCTTTGTCGAGGTACCTATCTTGCATAGGAGTTCAAACTGAGTTGGAGCCGATAATACGTTAGTGCCATAGAGAGATAAGAGATGAGAAATCTGTAAATAGTGAAAGTGGGCCCTTGCAGGGAGGTTATACATGTCCCTCAGCTTTTCGAACGGTAGCAACCTTCTATCCCTGCCTTCTGTTATATCGACAAATCTAAAGAGGCCATGCCCCAGCCACGGTCGAGCAAAGTAACCAGAGGAGCCATTTGGCAGGAGAGGGGTGCAAAGGAAGGAAGTCATGGGTGAGGCTTTAGATGCAAGGGAGAACCTGGACTGGCAGTGTTTCCATATTTGGATTGTAAATCTAATGGGTCCAAGGAGAGTACTGTTGTGAGGAAGGGTCTGTGAATGCCATAAATAGGCGTTAGGATGTATTGGTGCTAGCCATAGTTTCTCCACCTCCATCCACTTCGTGTAGGCATGCAATGCCGACCAGGCGGGGATACGTCTAAGATGGGTCGCCCAATAATAGCTTAAAATATCAGGCACCGCCAATCCTCCCCTATGTCTACTAGCAAGCAAGACCTCCTTAGCTACCCTGTGCCTCCCATGAGCCCATATGAAACGCAGGATGGCTGCTTGTATGGAACGAAGTTCCATCAGTGGTACCGCCACCGGCAGGGTCTCAAAAAGGTAGAGAAGTTTTGGCAGCACCGTCATCTTAACTGAGCTGATCCTACCAAAGAAGGATATGGGCATGGAGTGCCATTTGGTCAGTAGGTTTTTCAATTCTTTGAACAATGGGGGGAAATTAGCTTTATAAAGTGATTCATAGCTGCCTGTGATCTGTACCCCTAGATATTTGAGTGAATGGTCTTTCCAGAAATAGGGATAATTATTTTTAAGCTGGGCATAAGCCGCAGGTGTGGAATTAATCAGGAGGGCTTCAGACTTTGAGGCATTTATTTTATAGCCTGAGAGTCTTCCAAATTTATCCAGAAGCGAGTGGAGAACAGGGAGAGTAGTATGAGTATCCGTTAAGGTCAGGAGGATGTCATCCGCGAAGAGGGATAGTTTAAATTCCTTACCCCTGACTGAGATGCCTTTAATATCCGGGTTAGCCCTTATAGAGGCCGCCAGAGGTTCTATACAGAGCGCAAATAAGAGGGGGGACAGCGGACATCCCTGTCTAGTCCCATTCCGGATCACGAATCTATCCGAGGTGCAGTGGGGAAGTTTGATAGAAGCCGAGGGAGTGGAGTAGAGCCCCTTAATTGCTGTTAGGAAAGGTCCCGAGAAACCCAGTGCCTTCAAGGTCTCGAACAAAAAAGGCCAACCCAGCCTGTCAAAGGCCTTCTCTGCATCAAGGCTAAGCAGGAGGGCCTGTTGCGCTCGAGAGTTGGCTACTTCGACCAGATCTATTGTACGTCTGGTATTGTCACCTCCTTGTCTCAAGGGGACAAACCCTACCTGATCTTTATTGATCAGCTGTGGAAGCCATCTATTAAGCCTCTTGGCCAAGATCTTCGTGAAGATTTTAAGATCCGAGTTCAGTAAGGCGATTGGTCGATAATTTGCACTATCCGCTGGATCCCTACCCGCTTTATGTATGAGGGTGACATAGGAGTGGGACATGAGTTCCGGAATAGAGGCCCCTCCCAGAAAGGAATTGTATAGCTTTAACATGTAGGGGGATAGGATCTCCGAGAAGGCCTTAAAATAGAGATACGGGAGGCCATCTGGCCCTGGGGATTTTCCATTGGGGAGCTCCCTGAGGACCGCCAGAAGTTCCTCTATCTCAAGAGGGGCGTTTAGAGAGCTGCGAGCCTCCAACGGTAGGGTCTGACGTGGACAAGACCTCAGGAAGTCCCCAATGAGCTGTTGAGCTTTGAGGCCGTCCTGTGGTAAATCCGAAGGGAGTGAATAAAGCCTGGAAAAGAAGTCAAAAAAGATAGTCGCTATTGATTTTGGATCATATCGTAAGGAACCGTCATGATCACGGAGGGCGAAAGGCATAGAGGAGATGGATCTCTCTTTCAGCTGTTTGGCTAACATAGTGTGAGGCTTGTTACCATACTCGTAAAACCTCTGCTTGGAGTAAAGGAGGAGCTTCTCAACACTACCTGTGGCAATATCTTTCAGATCCTGCCTTGTGGCTATTATGCGCCTAAGGGTGGGTAGGCTGGGCTGCCGGGCCATCTTTTGTTCTAACTTTTTGAGAGATTGCCGGAGAATCAATGTTCTTTCCATCTTATTCTTCTTAAGTTTGGAGCCCAAGGCTATACAGTTACCGCGGAAGACGGCCTTATGGGCCTCCCAAAGGGTTGAGATAGACGTTACCGAATCCTCATTCAGGTCGAAATAGGTAGAGAGAGAGTCCCCCAATATCTTTTTATGGGTGGGGTTTTTGATCATAGTATCGTTTAACCTCCAGTGACATGAGCGAAGGGAGGGGGTCTGGAAGTTAAGGTCGACCGTGACCGGGGCATGATCGGACCACGTAATGGGCTCAATGGTCGATCTCAGCAACATACGCAAGGCCGGGGTATTTCCAAAGAAATAATCTAGCCTGGTGTGAGTTTTGTGGGGGTGAGAGAAGAAAGTAAACTCCCTGTCTTTAGGGTGATTGACCCTCCAGAAGTCGAACAAGCCATGGGATCTAATCAGCTTCCTAAAGGCCGCTGACATCCTAGTCTGGTTCAAGTTTGAGGAGCCTCCCCCAAGAGCACACCGGTCCATGACGTCAGAGAAAATCATGTTAAAGTCCCCTCCCAACAGAAGAGGGGAAGACTGGTACTTAGTGAGTTTAGCAAAAACCCTGCTTAGGAAGGACAACTGGGATGCATTTGGAACATATACATTGCAGAGAATAATCGGTTTCCCATACAGAGTAGCCTGTAGGATAATGTACCTTCCCGCTGGGTCAATCAGGGATGACAGGACCTGGAGTGGGCATGAGTTAGCCACCAGAATGGCCACCCCTGCCTTCTTTTTCTCATTAGAGGCAGAGAAGGCTTTAGAGTATGATGATCTCGCGAAACCGAAAGACCCAGCGGAATTGAAGTGCGTCTCCTGCAGAAACACTATGTCCGCATTCAGAGACCTACATTCTCGAAGGGCCAGCCTCCTTTTCGCATTGGAGTTAAGGCCCTTGACATTCAGTGTAAGACACTTGACCATGGTGCCCTCACGAAATAGTAATTCGGCAAATTGCCAGAGTAATCCGGGATGCTCTAGTAACAATGTAAACTACCCAGGAGGGGGGGGAAGGAAAGTCAGAGGGGAAGCACAAAAAGGGATGTAGTCAATGACAAACAGAATAGACGTGACAGACCGGGAGGACAAAGACTGAGACAACGAAAACCAACTGTGTCAGTAATACGAACGGATATTAGCAATAAAGAACTACAATAGAATCGACTATAGGTAGATCCTAGGAGCGCGCTGTCTCCGGACCGTGGAGGCTAGAGGTGATCCTAAGATAGGAAAAAAAGGAGGGTGGTAGCCCAAATCCAGGACCGAAGTAGAGGTCTCTAGAGCGAGCCTCCCCCCCTCCCCCTCAGCGCCGAAAGGGCTAATCCTCTTCAAACCGAACAAGTCAGAGAGGTCACGCCAAACGCTAGGATGTAACGACACTAAACAATAAAACCCGAAGGGCCGTCAATATGTAAACTTCTATAACAAATTAGAAAATTCCTGCGGGAATACCCTTTTAATGTCACATATAACCCGCAGCGGGTTATGGCCATGAGTCCAAAAAACCTTGCATTGTTTTAGGGGCAGTTGGCATCGAATTTCTAAGCGTTTTTTTTGGATTTCTCTGGGTCAACATGATTGAATTATAGGTTAGCCTGAGGCTAGGTTCACACGGCTTAAAATGGGCCGTATTTCAGTTCGTAATTACGCGCCGAAGTGCGCCAATTACGGGCCGAAAACGGCCCATTCATTATGGTAATTCACAGTTCTCATAGAGAACTATGGAATACGTCACCTCTCCCTGCTCGGCGCGTACACCGCGGGGCGGGGAGAGAATTGACCTCGCACTGTCCAGAGGCGTATCCGCGCCGCACGCAGTGAGTGTCAATGGGCAGGCGACGGGCCGGCCCCCCGCTCAATCCCCCGCTCCTGCCCCGCCCCCGTCCACACGGCGTAATTGCGGGGCGAAATTACACCCCGCAGTTAAGCCGTGTGAACCTAGCCTAAGAATTCTACCATTGCTATGCCCAATGCTTCTTTTCTTTCCCTGGTGGACCATATTGCGCTGTGTTGGCCAACTGGGCATGAGTGTGGGATTGTAACCTACTTTCCACCTTTTGACTGGCATTATGTTGGTTACCAGAGAAATATTGGATCACTAGATTGGGGATCCTGAGCCGCCTGTTCCTCCTTCATGTGAGGAGTTGTTTGCCCAGATGGTCCACCATGCGGTGTTGGAAACTGGCACCATCGTACTTGACCCCGAAGACTTTGAATGGAGCAGCAGGGTCCAGGAACCTCTCTTCCAGAGATTTATGGGGCAGCGCCAGCAATCTCACGGGTGTTGCCCATCCTGTGGTTTGTTCACAACACCTGGCATCTTCACCCCCCCATCTTTATTCCTGTATCTCCTCATGCTCTACCACGTCTTGCCCAAGTATCCTAGAATTTACATATCAATGTGAAGACCTTGACGGTGCTCTCTGCTCGGAGCGTCTGCAGTGCTGAAAGGCTGAACTGTGTTAAACCCCAGATCAGGGGACTTAAGCCCTCTCAGCGTTGATCTGGAGTCAATAGGATTTAATGAGAGGGGAGGCTTCATGAATGGCGGAGGATGTGGACTCTTTCTGCACGCACTTTCCGGTAGAACTCGAGCCTGCAGATGCGCCCGGCTTCACACGTTCCCTCTCCCTCCTCATTATTGTTATTTTAGTCATTGGCAGTAATTAGTAGTCAGGAGACCTGGTCCCTCGCTGCTGCCGGCAGGATACAGCTCTTTAGTATTGGTTGTGTATCCAATCTGCAGGATTTTTTTTTTTTCTTTTTACCAGTCTTTGGAGTGGACCTCGGTGGAGACACCATTCTGAATATTTCATATCTCTGTTCTAGTTTGAGAGCTTCAAATTTATAACTAGGATTGAAAAAAGTATCTTGCATTAAGTGTAGTCAGATGAAGGCTTCCTTGCCCTTTAAAGGGCACCTATCACTTGGTGATTATCCATTTAGATTGGCATATTTGCACAAATGTCAATTAACCCCCAGTGCCCCAAAAAATGCTTCTTCATTCCATGGAAGCTGGTTTCTTAGGTGTCAGGACGGCAGGGCATTGTCAGACACTGGTTGAAGAGCTGTAACCACTGAGTATAGGGGCATATGTAGCAAGATGTCTTCCATTTTCGGGATTAGCCCTTGTTGAGCTGGGTTAGCGCCGCCATGCTTTTTTAAAATGTCATCAGAAAATTTGTTTTGGCAAAAACACATATTTTAAGAGGATTTATTTTACTATCGTTGTTTTTTTTTTTTAAATTCTTCCCTTCTTCTTTTTCTCCCCCGTCTCCTCCCCGAAATCCTCAAGTTTCTAGATTAGAGTATTGGAAGTGAAGTTGGGATTGAAGATCCATACCAAATGCAAGATGAGGGAGGATCCCACAGGTCACAATTTTATAGAATAGATCTAATTCATAGGTTAGAAGGTTTTGTTTTGTTTTTTTATATATATATATATATATATATATATATATATATATATATATATATTATATATATATATATATATATATATATATATATATATATATCAGAAACTGCTTAGGCTAGGGCTTTGCATAACCAAACCTAATTTGGGCAATTTTTCTTTTTGCAGTCAGAACATAACCACAGTGACCATCATTAGATTTAAAGTCACATTGTGGCCATAATAGTGTAGCTCTTGTCTTAAAGGGGTCATCCAAAAACGGCAGCACACCTGTTCAAAGCTTAAATGTTGGACTGCAGCTCAATTCATTGAGGTGAATGGGTCGGAGGATCAACCCCTTCGATTTAGTTGTGAATAGTACAGGGAAGGTTTTTTTTTTTTTTTTTTGGTTTTTTTGCTGTCTGTGCCCCTGTTAAGAAGATTTTAATGCATTTTCACCTCATGTGCTGCTGTGGCATGCTAGAACTTGTCATTCCACAGCTAATATCTGCTGTGGAACGTGGAACTAAAAGTCCCAGCATGCCCCATAAGTCTCTGTTTCTAACTAGGGGACAGATCGAAGTTGAGCGTGCAAGTAAGGAAGCCTGATTTATCTTTTATTTTTTTTTTGGGGGGTGTTTTTTTTTGGGGGG
>JAODAL010007832.1:105000-122246 GCA_025379985.1 Phyllomedusa bahiana | reverse complement strand
AAAAAAATCCCCTAGGTTTTTTTTTTATTTTTTTTTTTTAGTGGGGTTTTCCCACTGACGTCCCCCCCTCAAACCTTTTTTTCTGTTTGTCTCGGGGGGGGTGGGTCGGTGGGATAGTCTTTTTCTTTTTTTTTTTTTTGTTTTATTTTTTTTTTTTTTTTTTTTTTTTTTTTGCTTTATTTTTTGGGTTTTCAATTTAATTTTTTATAATGGGATGAACACTTGGTTTTGGGGGGGATGTCGTTATTTTTTTTTTCTTCCGGGTTCGGAGGGTGGGGGGGGTGGGGGGAATAATATTATAAATTCAATTTAGAAAATTATTAAGGATGATTATGAAAAGTTCAAAAAAGAAAATGTCCGCACCGGGGTGGCTTTTATTTTGGTGGTTTCGGCTCCCACCCCCACACGGTGGGGCGGGTGGGGGGGGTGGTGGAATGTTTTTTTTTTTATTTTTTTTTTTTTGCTCTTTTTTGCTGTAATTGTTGTTATTTCATTAAAAATTTTTTTTAAATATTTTTTTAATTGTTGGGGGATCTTTTTTTTTTTTGTTTTTGTTTCTATTTTTATTTTTTTCCGCCGGGGTGGTTTTTTTTTTTGTGTGGAGGGGGGATATAAATCAATTATAGCCCTCAAATAGGTGGTTTTCGATCATTTTGAATACATACCACGGGGGGCGGTGTTATTTTTTTTTATTTTATTTTTTTTTTTTTTCTTTTTTTTTTGGTCTTTATTGTTTTTTTTGGGGGTTTTTTTTTTGATGTCATTTAATTATATGCTGTTTTTTTTGTTGTTTTGGGGTGAGGGGGGGAAGATAAAACCCTTTGTGTTTATAGGGGGTGGGGGGGGGGGGTGGTTTGTTTCTGTTGGTTTTATCAATGTTCCCCCTGCACGTTGTGTGGGGTTAAATCCCTCCCCGCTAATGTGTTTTTTTTATGTCTAACCAATTAACACCCCCGCCCATTTTTTTTTTTTTTTTTTTGGGGGCCCCGGGATTTAGTTATGTTTGATTACATATTCTATTTTTGGGGGGGCTTGGTTTTTTTAATTGTTTTAATGTTCATTTTTTTTTTTTTTTTTTTATTTTTTTGTTCCCCCCTAATATTTTTTATAGAGATATAAATGTTTTTTATTTTTTTTGTTTTTATGGTGGGGGGGGGTGGGGGGGTGGCGGGGGGGTGGACTTTTTTTGTTTTTGTTTTTTGTGGTGTATTTTTTTTTTTTTTTTTTTTTTTTCATTTGTATCTGTTTTTCACCCTGTTTGGGTAGGGGGGGGTGTGGAAAAAACCCCAAAGTTTTTGTTTTTGTTTTTGTTCCCCGGCCCCCTCTATTCTCGCCGGGGGGGTGGGGTGGACGGTTTATTGTTTTTGTGTTTTTTTTTTTCTTTTTTATTACCTTTTTTCGCTTGTTTTATATTTTTTATTTGTGGGGAATTGGTGGGTGGGGGGGTGAGTGTATTATTTTTTTTTTATTTTTTTTTTATTTTTTTCATTAAATTTTGTTTTTAAAGTGTGGGTGTGTGGGGGGGGGGGGGGGGGGGGTGGGTGGCGGGTCGCCACTGTTTGTTTATCCTTTTTTTGTTAAAAATTTTTTTTGTTGTGTCCCACCCGTGGGGAAAAAAAGAAATGAAAAAAAAAGAAAAAAAGAGTAAACACCCCGCTGTCTTTTGGGGGGTCCCCTGAGACCCAGCCTCTTTACCCGGGGGAGGGGGGCGGGGGTGGGGGAAATCTATTTTTTTTTATTGCTTTATTTTATTTGTTTTTATTGTTTGCTTTGGTGGGGGTTCGTATTGTTGTATTTTTTTTTTAGAATAGAAAAATGTTTTAGTTTGAATTTTTGTATGGTTGGGGTTTGGGGGGGGGGGGGGGTGGGGGGGGGGGGGTGGGGAGGGGGGTGGAAAAACCTTTTTTTGGGGTTTTTTAATTGTGTTTTCGTTGTTTCTGTTTTTTTTGTTTTAATATTTTTTGTTTTTTTTCCCCGCCAGTTGAGAGAAGAAAGAAATTCCCCAGGGGCTTTTGGGGGGGGGTTTGTGAATATGGTGGGGGGGGGGTTTGTTTTTTTGATCGCGGGCCCGTCCAACAGGGGGGGGCGGGTTTTGGATTTGTTTTTCTTTTAATTTTTTTAATTTATTGTTTTGTATGTATTGGGTCGTGAGTGGTGTGTGGTTTTGTGTTTTTTGTGTTTGTGTGTGTGTGTTGTGTTGTGTAGGTGTTTAAGTTAAAAAAGTAAAGAATGTGTTGGTTTTTTGGTTTGGCGGGGAAAACCGGGGTTGCTAGGGGTTTCTACAAGTACATTCCCCCAGAAGCGTTTTTTGGTGATTGTGTAGAAAAATATAAAAAAAAAAAAAAGAAATATAGAAAAGAGAACGCAGCCCAAAGGTTGGGGGGGTTTTTTGCCCCACCAAGCAACACCATGGGGGGCGGTATTTTTATATACCCTTTTTTTCTGGCACTTTGGGTATTTTTTTTCTTTTTTCCCCCAATTTGTAGAGAATTTGGTAAAAGAAAAAATGTGAGGTTGGGGGGGGGGGGTGGCGGGGGGGTGGGGTGGGGGATTTTTTGTTGTTTAGTTTGGGGGGGGGGTATTGTTTCTTGTTTAGTTTTTATTGTTTTTATTGCCGGGGGTCTGGGAGGGGGGGGCGGGGGGAGAAAGCGAAAATACAAGAGGTTTTTTGTTGGGTATATACGGGCCCAAATAAACTTCGGGGGGGCGCGGGGGGTTTTTTTACCCCGTGTTTGTTGCGTTTTGTTATTGCCTTTGGTGGGGGTTTACTTGTTTTGTTTTTGAGAGATTAAAGAAGAAAATTTGGTGGGGGGGGAGAAACCACCCCCCCCTTTAGTTTCCGTTTTGGGGGGGTCTGTGTGTGTGTTTAAAATATATTTTTGTTTTTTTATTTTTTTCCCGTGGGGGGTGGGAGAAAAAAATACATAGTTTTAAATAAAACTATAATAACACCTCTCCATAAAACTTGTTTTTTTTTTGTTAGTTTGGTTTTTTCTCCAACCTTCCTCACGCAAAAGGGGGGTTTTGAGACCCCCGCAAGGGCCCCCCGGCGGGGGGTGGTCCGCCCCTGTTGTTTTTTCCCCCCCCGCGGTGGGTGTGTTTTTTTTTTAGGCCGGTGGTTTTTTTTCAAAAAAAGGGGTGCTCCTCGATTGGGTTTATGGGGCCACTTTTTATTTCTATGTGGGGTGGTTGGGGTGCCGTCGGGCCTTTTTTTTGTTTTTTTATTTGGTTTGTTTGGCTCCTGCGGCTGGGGGGAGGGGTTTTGCCCCCCAGACGAAAAAATTACCCCGTTTTCCCCGTCCACGTGACCATCTCTAAGT
This sequence comes from Phyllomedusa bahiana, assembly GCA_025379985.1. NCBI lineage: Eukaryota > Metazoa > Chordata > Amphibia > Anura > Hylidae > Phyllomedusa > Phyllomedusa bahiana. The sequence continues at coordinate 118,926 of JAODAL010007832.1, read as the reverse complement.
AGGTGGGAAAGTGAAATAGTTGTCTTGTGTGTTCGATTGGGGGTGGGACTGCATCTAAAAGGGTTGGTAGATCTTTTTTTTGTTTTTTTGTCCGCTCAGGTGATTATTTTTTTGTTTTTTTTTATTATCTCTTGTTTTTTTTTTTTTCCTGCAATTTCTCTCCCCACCCTATTTAACCCGTTTGTTTTTTCTGTTGGGGTCGGGGGGTGGTTCTTGTTTTGTTTTTTTTTTCGCTATAATTTTTTTTATTTTTTTTCGCCAATACAGAAGATTGAATAAAAATTTAAAACATAAGTGTGTTAGGCGGGGGGTCCCGATTATTTGTTTTTTTTTTTTTTTTGTGTTTTTTGTTATTTGAATGTAATATGTTGTTGAGACTCCCCACGTCACCCAATCGGGAGTAGGGGTGTATGTGGGTGGATGTCTTTTTTTTATTTTTGTGTTTTTTGGTTTTTTTTTGGGGTTGGGGGGGGGTTGGCGTGTGAGTTAGCACCTTTGTAGTGTTGGGGTGGGGGGTTTTAAATGTTTTTTTTTTTTTAATTTGTGAGATCCCTCTCTCCGTGTGGGCCTTCTAAACCACACTCACTTTTTTTGTGTACCAGAGCTCAGAAATCGCTTATATTTTTTGGGGTCGCTCAGGTGATCCACCCTACCCTGCCGGGTTTTTTTTTGTTTATTTTTTGTTTTTTTAATTTTTTGTTTTGGGTTGGCCAAACATTGTGGGGTGGGGGGGTGGGGTGGTGGGGTGGAAAACAAAAGGACCCCCCCATTTGGGGGGGTGGGGGGGGGTGGGGGGGGGGGGGGGGGGGGGTGTGGGGGAAAAACGATTTTTTTCAAAAGGGTGGGGGGGGCGGGGGTTTATGTGGGGGCGGGATGGGGGGGGTGGCCCTACCCGCGGGGGGGGTGGGGAGGGGGAGGGGGGGGGTTGGGCGTAGCCCTCCCCCGGCCAATTAGTAGTAAAAAAAATTATTTATTTTCTTTTTTTTTTGTAGGGGGTTTTTTTTTTTTTTCTTTTTATTTTTTCCATCTCTATATTTTTTTTTTGTTTTTTTTTTTGGGGCGTATATTTTGCCTTGCTCTATTTTTATGCCCGAGGCATTGTAATGTATATATAATAAATAAAAATAAATAAAATAAAAAAAAAATCTTTCATAAAATTAATTTTTTATTCCCTCGCCCCCCCCACATTAACACCTTTATTGCTCTCCAGGGGGTTATTCGGGGGGGGGCTCCAAACATAAATTTAATATAAAACACCCCAAATTAAAAAAAAAGTGAGATAAAGGGTGAATTGGGGGTGGGCCCCCCTCACAGGAGCCTCACTCACAAGGGGGGGGAGTTTATGGGGCTACTGAGGCAAGTCCTATTTTTTTTTTTTAATCCGAGGTGAGGCCCCCTTTTTTTTTTTTTTTTTATTTTCCCTGGGGAGGGGCCCAATAACCTTAATGCCCCCTAAAGCTTTTTTTTTTTTTATTATTTTATTTTTTTGTTGTTTTTTTTTGTCTTTTTCTTGGTTGTATGAGTGGTAGTGATGTGGTTGGATTAAGGGGGGGGTTAAAATTAATTTAAGAGGGATTGTGAGTCCGGTGGTACTTATAATACTATAATTATTTTATTAAAGGTGAGAATACCACCAAACTACTTTCATTTCTTTGCTATTCTCCAGAAATTGTTGTGTCCCCCAACATGAGATTTTTGTTTGTGTCATAGGTGGAATTGTTTGCTGAAAAAAGGGGTTCGGGTGTGTGGAACATAAATAAAAAAAAAAGGGGTGGGAATCCCGCGGGAGGGGGGGGGATGGGCCTATTTTTTTTTTTTTTTTTATTTTTTTGTTTTTTTTATTTTTATTCTTTGTATTTTTTTTTTCATTTTTCGCCAAAAATTTTTTTTTTTTCGCCCGCCGTTAAACTTAGGGGCAGGCCTCCTCCCCCCTCCATTTTTTGTTTTTTCTTTAATTTTGTTCCTCAAAAAAAAAAAAAGAAAGGTGAGGGGGGGGGGGGGTGGAGAGAGGGTGGATGTGGGTGGAGGTGGGGGGGGGGGGGGGGTGAGGGGGGAGGGGAAATTGGGGTGGGGGAGTGGGGGGGGGGGGGGCGGACTAATAGGGGTTCTTTAGTAGAATAAAAGGGGGGGAGAGTGGTGGGGGGGGAACCCTCCAGGGTGTGTGTAGGAATAAAATTTTGGATGTTTTTTTTAGTTTGTTTTTTTTGTAAAGGGGGGGTGGGGGAAGGGAGGGAAAAAAATGGTGTTGAATTTATTTTGTTTATAGCTGAAGTTGAGGAGTGATGGTTTTTTTTTCCCTGTGTGTTATAATATACTAAAAGGGTTGGGCCAAGGGGTTGGGGGGGGCACCACGCAGTTGGGGGGAAGAGGGGGTGGGGGGGGTGGTCCCCATAAATCAAAATTCCCATTTTCACAAATTTATCACCGGGGGGGGGAGTTTTTTGTTTTATGGTTTTTTTTTGCAGGGGTGTGGTTTTTTTTTTTTTCTATTTTATTTGTGATTTTATTTGAATACTAAAATCCAAAAACTTTTGTATTTTTTTTTTTGGCCTCTCGCAATATGGGCCAAAAGGGGGGTTTGTTTGTGGGGGTTGTTTTTTTTTTGTTGCTTTTTCGTTTTGTTTTGTGGGGGGTACATGTTGTGTGGTAATGGGGGGTGGGGGGGTGTATCAACCCCCATCATGGGGGGTTGTTGGTGGTGGGTGGAGGTGTTTGGGAGGGATTATGTTTGGACGGGGAATATGGTAACTATTTGACACCGGGGTGTGGGTGGGTGGGGGGGTGGGATGCGGCTAAAAATCTTTGTTGGTTTTTCTTTTGTGCTTTGTGTGGGGGGGGGGGGGGGGTGGGGCGAATGATGTTTGGGGGAGGTTGTTTTGGTGGAGGAGCGGCGAGGGGAGGGTGTTTGTTGGGTTCTTTTCATTTTCTGGGCTTATTTGTTGAATTGTCTTGGGTTGGGTGAATGGGTGTGGGTGGTATGTGGTGTGCGTGAGTTGGTTTTTTAGGGGGTGGGATATATTAGGGGTAGATGATCACTAATTTGCGTTGGGGGTGGTACGGGTGTGAACAACAAAGGTCAACTTCTAATAGTGGGTTGAGGGTGGGGGGGGTGGGTATTTTATTTTTTTTGAGGTTGTGAGGGGGGGTTGGGGGGGGGTGGACAATTGGTTGCGGGTTATGGGGGGTGGATGGGGGCGAGGGGGGGGGTAGGTGTTGGTGGGTGTGTGATTAAAGAGTGGAGGGGTGGGAAGTGTGGGGGGGGGGTTGGGGGGGGATAGGGGAGGGGGGGGGGGATTTTGTTGTTATTGGTGGGGGGTGGGTGGGTGGTTGGGAGATGGTTATGTTTGGGATAAAACTAATTGAATCCGAGAAAAGCGGGGGGGGAGGTGGGGGTTTTTTGGGGGGCGAGGGGGGGGGGGGGTGGGGTTTGAATGGGTTTAAGCTGTGGGATAAATAATATTTTTTTTAACGAGTTTTGTTTTTTGGGTGTGGGGATAGGGCGGGGGGGGTATTTTGGGGGGGTTGGGGTGGGGGGGAGGGTTGTTTGGGTGGTGGGCAGATTTGAGCGTGGGGGGTGGGTTTTTGGGGTGGTTGTTGGATGGTGGCGATAAAATATGGTGTAGGGTTGTAAGGAAAAATAGAAGAGAAACAATATTTTTTTTTTCTTTAAAATGTGGTGTGGAGTGGGGGGGGGGGGTGGGGGGGGGTCGTGGGGGATTGGGAGGGGTGGAAATGGTTAGTGTTAGATTGTGTGGATTGTGGGAGGGTTTTTATTGGGACGTGGGTTTGGGGTGGGGGGGGGGTGGGAGCTTGGGAGGGGTGGGGTCGTGGGGGTTTTGGCATTGGGGTGGAGTATTGGAAATAAGTTTGTTTACTATTGTTAATTTAGAAAAATAAAGGTGGGGGGGAGGGGGGGGAGTTTTTGGGAGCGTGGTGGTTGGGGTAGGGGGTGAATTTGTCTGTGGGGGGGGGTCGATGCATTTGTGAGGGGGTGTGACTGGTTGTGTTTTTTCGGGATACTTAACCGAAACAAACTAGAGTGGAGGATGGGAGGGTTTTTAGTAGGGGTCCGGGGGATTGCGTTTATTGGTTCGTGGGTGTGGGGGAGGGATTTTGTGTGCGTTGTGGGTTTGGTAGGTTGTTGGTGTAATTAAGTGGAGCGTGCTGGCATTTTTCCATTTTTTTTGTATTTTTTTTAAAACTAAGCCAAGAGTGTTGGATGAGGGATTTGGGGTCGTTGTTTGGGTTGGGTGGAGGGGGGTGGTGGGCTATGGGTGTGTCGAGGTGATAAAATTGGTTGGGGGGGCGTTTTGTGGAGGGATTGATGTGGGGGGATGTCGGAAAAGATAAGTAAATTTTGTTTTAAGTGTGAGGGTTAGTGTGGTGTAGGGGGTTTGGGATAAATTATTGGGGAGGAGGTGTTGGTATGGGGGGGGTGGGAGGTGTTGTTGAATGAGGTTTTTGCGAGTAACTATATCTAGAAATATCATACCAATTATTGATTTTTTTGTACTAACCGACGTTTTGAGGAAGGGGGGGGTGTGGAATAGGGGGTTGTTGGGTGGGGGGTGGTGTGGGGGGTGTGTGTTGTGGGTTGGGTGGGCGGGAGAGATTGGTAGATAGGGGTTGTGGTGTGGGTTCAGGTAATGCATTTCCAACATACGACGAGTTCGTGGGGAGGGGTTGGGGTGGGGTTGTGGGGGTTGGTGGGTTGCTGTGGTTATTTTTGGAATATTTATTGGGGTGGGGATTTAGGGGGGTGGGTGCTGGAGGTAACCAAAACATATTATAACAAACATTTTTTTTGTATTTTTTTACCATAGCGGGTGGAGGTTTGGGGTGGGTGAGGTCGGTGTTGGGTGTGGGGGTGTAGAGTGTGTGTGTGAGGGGGGTTTGTTTTTGGGGGGGGGGGTTTTGTGTGGTTGGGGGAGACTATTCGCGTTTTGGTGTTCCTCATCACTTTGAATTTGAGGGGGTATGGAGTGTTTGTGTGTTTGGTGATTGTGTTTTGCCGTTGGGTTTGTGGATGGTGGGGGGGTGTTGTTGGGGTACATCACCCCTTTTTGTGGGGGAGTTAGGGGAGTAAATATTTTTTTCTTTATGTTGGTGGGGTGAGTTTGGAGTCGTATTTTTGGGGTGGGGTTTGTGTGCAGGAGGGGGGGTGTGATTTTAGGTGGAGGTGGTGTTGGTTGGGATAATTGGTGGGGTGAGGGGTATTTTGGATTGGGGATTAACAGTTCAAAAAAAACAAAAGGTGGGCAAGGGGTGTGGGGGGGTTGGTGGGTGTGGATTTTTGGGGTGTGGTGGTGTGGGGTGCGGTGTGTGGTGGTGTGGGAGTGATGTTTTGGTGGGTGTGTGGGAATCTTGGACAGATTTGATTTTTTAAATGTTGTGTGGGGGGTTTGATGTTGGAGGGGGGGGGGTCTGTGTTGTGGGTGGTTGTAGGTGAGCATGGGTGGGGGGTTTTTTAGGGTGGTGGGTTTTAAGGTGGTGAGTTGGGGTGGCGAACCTTGGGTGGGGTGTTGGGGGGTTTGGGGTGGGTGGGTGGGGTGCTGGGGGGGGGGAGGGGGGGGGGTTGTTATATTGAATAAGTTTGAGTGGTGTGGGGGGGTTTTTTTGCTCTTTCTTTTGGTGGAGGTGGGGGGGACGGGGTTTGAGGGTGGTGATGGGGAGTGTTGGGGTGAGGGGTTTAATTTGTGGGGTTTTGTTGGGTTAGAGGGTGTTGTGGGGTGTTGGGGTTGGGGGGGGGGTATATTTGGAAGGTGGCGGGTGTGGGGGGTTGCGTAACAAATCACTGTGGTTGGTTTATTTTTTTGTTGCTGTTTTTTTGTCTTTTTTTTCGTTATCTGTTTTTGTGGGTTGGACAAAACAATGGTGGGGACTTTTTATTGTGGGGGGTGATGTGGTTTTTTGGCGGGTGTATTTATAGTGGGGGTGTGGTGCCGTGGGGGGGGGTGGTGGTGGGTGGGGTTGAATTTTGGAGGTCGTTAAATGTTGGTGTGGTACACAACCATTTATTTTTATTTGTGCTGTTGTTGATTTTTGTGGGGTGTTTTTGTTGGGCGTTGAGTTATCTTGGTGCTCGTTTTTTTGTCGGTCGTTCTTGTGAGTGGCGGTTATGGGGTGGTTTTTTTATGTGTGGTTGATCGGTTTGGTGTCGCGCGACGCGGGTGTTGGGGTGTTGACATGTCACCTTACAACTTTTGGGTGTTTTTTGTGTTCTGGTTTTTGTCGTTTTTGTTGGGGGTGTTTTTTTTATTTTTTTTGGCACTTTTTTTATTTTTTTTTTACCTTCATATGTTGGTTTTTATTGGTGTTTGTTTTTGGGTATTGGTTTGGGCTCTTTTTAAACTAGATTAATTTATTATAATATATCGTTGTTTATGTTCACTTGTGGTGGGGGGTTGGTGGGTTGAGACTTTTTAGTATCGTTATTGTTTGGTGTAGGATTTTTGTTTTTTTTTTTTTATGGGGGATTTAGGGGGTGCCACATCTTTTTAATAAATATTTATCTTATATTGATGGTGCATTGTGGTTGGCAGGGTTATATTAGGGTTGGTGGTTGTGTTGGGTGGGTTGTTGATAGGTTGGTGGTTAGGTTTTGGTTTTGGTGTTTTTGGGGTGTGGTGGGTTTTTTTGGGTTGTTTGGTGATTGGGGTATAGTGGGTGGTGGGGTGGTGGGGGTTGGGGGTGGGTTGTGTTTGGGGGCCTTCTGCGTGTGGGTAGCGTGTCGGTTTTTCGCTTAACCAGGTGGGGGTGGGGAAATCTTTTTGTTTTGGTCATGTTTATTATTTCGTTGTTTATTCTGTCTGGGGAGGGGTTTTGTGAGGGGGTTTTGTTTCTTGGAGGTTTTTCTGGGGGGTGTTGGAGGAAATAAAAATAGATGGGTGGATGGGGGGGTGGTTTTTTTTAGGGTGTGTGGGTGGTGGGGTGGATTGAGTGTGGGTGGTGCATAGTGGGGGTTGGGGGGGGGGTAATTAGTGGAGGATGTTGTTTTGTGGATTTGGTTGGGTTGGGTGGGGGAAATAAAAAGGTTGTGGTGGTTGGGCTGAGGGGCGTGGTTTGGGGGTGGGGCAGTTGGGGGAGGTTTTGTGGGGGGATAATGGTTGGGGCAGAGTGTGGGGGGTTAGTGGTGGTGGGGGGGGGGTCTGGGGTAACAAAATTTTTTGTTGGGGGGGGGGATGGGCTGGGCGGTGGGGTGCGAGTTGGGGGGTGGGTGGGTGGGGGCCATAAAAATTTTTTAGAACGTGGGTGTGGGGTTTCGGTGTGTGAATTGTTGTGGGGGTGGGTGTGGGGGGGGGGAGGGTGTTGGGTTTTTTTGTGGAGGTGGCGGGTTGGAGGGGGTGAGTGGGGGGGGGGGGCAAGGTCTGGATAGGGGGTGTGGGCGTACGGGGAAGGGGGGTGGGTGTTGGTGGGGGAGTTTGTAGGGTTGGGAGGTGTAGTGGATTGGGTTTTTAGTTGGTAGTTTAGAAGAGGGGTGTGACATAAAGTGGCAACCTAACAGAAGTTGGAGGAGGAGGAAGAGGCGAGGGGTTGTTAAGGGGGGGGTGGTGAGTGTGGGTAGAAATTGAGTTTGGGCCTGTGTGGGGGGGGGTGGTGGGGATATTGGTCAACGGGGAGTGGGGGAAGGGAGTTGAATGGGGAGATTGGTTTTTTTTTTTTTTTTTTGGGGCTAGCGGCGGGTGGGTCGAAGCGGTGAGGGGGACAGGGGGGACGTGGGGGAAGATCAGTGAGGGGGTAGGGGAGGGCGTCAAGGCGTGGGATGGGTTTTTGAGGGTGGGTTGGGGTAGGGGAGTTATAGTTTGGAGTGGGTTGAGGGTGCAAGTGGGGTGGGGAGGAGGTTGAATGGGGGGGGTGGGGTGGGGAAAATAGGGTGGAGTCAGGGGGCAGTGGAGGAACCAGTAAGGGAGGGGGGTGGTGTTGCGACTGGGTGTGGAATTTTTTTGGGGGTGTTGGGTGGGGGCCGAGTGGTGTGTTTTTGGTGGGGAAATGGGGTGGGGGATGAATGGGGAGGGTGGGGAGGGATAGGTTGGGCAAGGAGGTGTTGGATGCGGGTGGTGAAGGGGAAGTTGTGGGGGTGGGTGTGGGGGTGTGGGTGGTTGTGGGGTTGGTGTCGACTGGGTGTTTTTTGTTTGTTTGGCTGGGGGTAAGGGGGTGAGGGGTTGGGGTGTGAAGGGGGGAGGGTGGTGGGTGGGGGGGGGGTGGGGGGTGGGGGGGGGGGAGGTGAGGAAAGTAATGTGTGTGGGTGTGGTGGGGTTGTAAGTGGGAAAAGGGGGTGGAGGGGGGAAGGTGTGGTGTGAAAGGTGGGCGAAAGAAATGGCGGGAGGTGGGAACGACAAGTCGTGTTGTGTGGGCGGAGGTTTGGGTGGGTGTGGGGGGGGGGCATGGGTGGTGGGGGGGGGTTTTGTCTTACAAGGGGGGGAAAGGGGGGGGTGGGGAAGGGCGGGAACAACAGGTGGGGGGGGAAGGAAAGGGGGAGAAAGCAAGATTGGGGATAGGAAAAGAGGGGGGGGGGGGCCGGGGGGGGGGGGGGGAGGGGGGGCGGGGGATGTGTTGGGCGGGTGGTGGGGAACGGGACGGTAGACATGGGATGGGAAGGGGGAATAAAGAGGGTGGAGTCTTGGGGTGATTAATGGAAATAGGGCTTGATTGCAAGGTGGAGGGTTGGAAATACGGTTGAAACCGGGGAGATGGTTTTTTTTGGGGGGGTGAAGGGCCCAGGGGTGGGTGAAAGTAGGGGGGTGAACTGAAAGGGGGGGGGGGGGAGGGGGGGTGTGGGGGAAAAAATTTTGGGGTTTTAGGGGCTAAGGTGGGGGGGCGTGCCAGGGGGGGGTGGGGGGGGGGGAGGGTGGAAAATAAAAGGATGTGGTGGCGAAGTAAAGGGGGGTGGAGGGGGGTGTTGGTGTGTTATGTGTGTGGCGGAATAGTGGAAGGTGTGAAGGGGTGGGGGGGGATGTGGGGGGAGGTGGCGGAATAGGTGGGTGGAGGGCGGGGAGGGGAATGGGGGGGAACGGGGGGGACGGGGTGGGGAGGGATAGATGGGGCGGGGTGTGGTCGTTTTTTTTTTTAATTTTTGGTCGCGGGTGGGGAAAAAGGAGGGGGTGTATGAGTGGGGCGGGGGGGGGCTGATTGAAGGAAAAAAGGGGGGGTGGTGGGTGGTGGGTGGGCGACGGGGTGGTGGTGTATTTGTTTTGTTTGTGGGGAGGGGTGGGATGAAGGGGGGGGTTGTGAAGGGTACAAAAAGAAGGAATAGGAAGGAGTAGGAAAGGGAGGGGGTGGTGGAGGGCGGGTTGATGTGGGTGAGGGGAGGGGTCGGGGGCGGTGGGTGAGTTCATGGGAGGGGGTGTGGTGGGGGGTGTGTGGTATTTGTTGGTGAAAGGTTGAGGGGGGTGGAAGATGTGGGGGTGGGGCGGGACGGGGTGGGGAAGTGAGGGGGTGTGGGGGGGCGGGGGGGTGGGGGGTGGAATGGGGTGTTCTTTTTGAGGAGGGTGGGAAGAAGGTACACATGAGTGGAAGGTGGTTGGGGGGAAAGAGGTGTGGGGTGTTTGAAAGGGGGTATGTTGGGGGGGGTGTAGGGGTGGGTGGGGAAACGTGGGGTGGTGTAGAGCTGATGGAGAAAAGGTAAGTGTATTGTTTTTGGGGGAAGAGGGGGGGATGTGGGGGTGGAAATAGTTGGGGGTTGGTGTAGGGAGGGGTGCGGTATAAATGTTGGGGGGGGGGGTTTTGGGAGAGGGCATGTTATATATTATTTTTTGTTATGTGTGTTGAAAGAGAGGTGGTGAGGGGGTGGGGTGGTGGGTTGAAGATGGCAAGGTAGTTAGGGGGGGAAGTGTTAGTATGGGGTTGGTTGTTTTGTGGGGGAGAGGGGGATAGTGGAAAACAAGAGGGTGTTAGTAGGAAGGGGCTGGATAGGGGGGGACAAGGGGGGGGGGAAATTGGGGGGAGGGTTGTGGGCAAACAGGGACAAGTGGGTGGTAGGGGGAGGACGCCAAAAGTTGGGTGGAAAAGGTAGATCGTAGAGGGGAGTGGGGGGGGGGAATGAACATGTTGTCGCATGGCCGGGTGACAGGGTGGGTAAGGGGGTATAGTGTGAAAGGGGGTGTAAAGGAGGGGGTAGGTGGTGGTGTGGGGGGGGGGGGGGGGGGGGAGGTGTGGATTGGGTGGGGGGTGTGTCGTGGTTTGGAATAAAGGGGGGAGGTAGTAAGGAAGTGGTGGGAGAAGGGTTTGGGGGGTGGGGGAGAAGGGATGGGAGTTTGATGTGGGTGGGTTGACAAGGTGGCGGGGGTTTGGAAAAATCAAATACTGTGTGGGAACGGGGGGGGTGTGGGGGCGAAGAGGGGGTTTGGGGGGGGGAGAGGAGGGGGGTGTGGTGGAAATGGGGGATTTTGGGTGGGGGGGGTGGATTGGAGGGGGTGGGTGGGGTGGAAGTGGGGGGAGGTGAAGAATAAGAATAAAAGGGGGAGTGGGGGGTCGAAGGTTGTGGTGGTGATTTGTGTGGTGGTTTTTTGTTCTGTGTGTGGGTGGGTGAGGGCGGTGGGGGGTTCGGGTACGGAGTTGGAGTGTGAACGAAAGTGTGGGTGGGAAGGGGCTTGGAGGATGGGTTTGGGGGGAGTGGGGCCGGGGCGGGGTGGTGTGTGGGGGGGGTGGGGGGGGTGGGGATGGTTTTAATTTGTTTTGTGATCGGGGGCGTTGGCGGGGGGAGTTTGGGGTTTGTGGGGGTATAAAATAAAGGGGGCGGCGGGGGGGGTAGGTAGGCGTACCGGGGTGGGGGATTAGCTAAGGGTGGAAAGGGGGGGGGAGATAAGGACGGGGTTTGGGGGAGTTATTGAAAGTGGGGTGTGGGGGGGAAATGTGGGACAACGTTGGGAAGAGTGGGGGTTCGAAAAGTGGGGGTCAGTGGGGGTGGGTGTGGGGGAGGGATGGAGGGGGGGGGGGAACAGATGGTTGCGGCTTGGGGTGGGGTGGTGGAGAAATGTTCGGGGTTTGGAGGTTTTAATTTGGGTGGGGGGGGTCAGTGGGGGGGAAGGAGGGGAGATAAAGGGTGGGTGGTAGGCATGGGTTCTTTTTTTTTGGTAGAAGGTGTGGAGGGGGTGGAGTGTTTGGAAGGGAGGAAGGGGTCGGCTGGGGGGGTAGGGAATAGGGGTGGGAATGTGGGGGGTGGGGGGGGGTGAGGGGGTGAAGTGTTTATTTTTTCATTTGGGGGTTTGTTTGTGAGGGGTGGCATAAGTGATATGATGGGGGTTGGGGAGGGGGGTGGGGGGGGTGGAAATGGGGGGGTGGAAGTGAAGGGGGAAGGGGGTGCGACAAAAGTAGCGGTGTGTGATGGTGGTGGGTGGTTTTGTTTGACGGTTTTTTTGGTGGACAAATGGGGGGAGGGGAGTGGCGGGAAAGTGAGGGTGTGGGGGGGGTGGTAGAGTGATTGGGGTGTGGTGGTGAGGGTATTTGGGGGTGTAGTGTGGGGGTGGGGGTGGTGGGGGTAGGGTGTGTGTGGCGAGAAGTGGGGAAGAGTGGGTGGAACATTGTGGTGGGGGTGAGTAGTAGGCGGTGAGGGATATAGGGGGGCATAGGGGGGGGGGGGGTTGGGTTTTTTATTTTATTGAAGGTGGGTAGTTAGTGGGACGGTGGGCGGGTGTGGGTGCGCAACAAAGGAGTGGGAAGGCACGGAAGGGTGTCGGGGAAGGTGGTGGCTGTAGTTTCTGGTGTGTTGGGGCAAATTGGTTGGGTGTGAGGGGTGAGAAGTGGGTGGGGTGGAGAAGCAGGGTGGGGGGGTGTGGGATACCGGCGGTGGGCTGAGTGGGGTGGGGGTGTAAGATGGGCGGTTGGGGGGGTGATGGTGGGGGGGTGATTTTGAATGGTTCTAGTGGGGGATGGGTCTTTGAGGGAATAGGGGTGGGGGTGTAAAGAAATGGGTGAGATGGTTAGGGGGGGGGGAAGGTTTGAAAGGGAGGGGGGGAAGTTGGAGGAGGAATTGGTGGAGGGGGCTTTGGGGGTGGGTAGTGGGGGGGGGGTCTTTTTGGGAGGTGAACTAGAGGTGAAGGTCTTTTTTCAGAGAGAGGGGTACGAGGGGGTGGTGGAGACGAAAAGGGTGGGTTGTGGGGGGTTTGGGTGTGGGGGGGAGGTGTGTGGGTGTGTGGGTCGGCGGTTTATTTTTGGGGGGGTGAGTTTTTTATTGGGGGTCAGGTAGTGGGTTTGGGGGGTTGGGAGAATGGGGGGTGTGGCGTGCAGTTGAGGGTTGTGGGGGCGGGTTGCGTGTGTAGGGTTTTGGGGGGGTAATGGGGGGGTGGGGTGTTATGGTAGTTGACATAAGCGATGTATGTGGAAAAAAGGGGGCAAGGGGAAGGTGGAGGTTCGGGGTTCGGGAGAGGGGGAGAAAAATGTGTTGGGGGTGAAGGAGTGGTTGGTGTGGAGGGGTGTAATATAGATGTGTGTGGGGGGTTTTTGGTTGAGTTTGAGGAGGTGGGAGATAAAAAGGGTGGGTGGGGGAAGAGGAAATAGGGGGGTGGGGTGGTTGCGGGGGGGTGCGAATCCTCAGATTTGGTTTGTGTGCGCGAAGGGTTTGGGAGAGGGTGGTGGTGACTAGAGTAGCAGGGGGGAATGGTGAAGAGAGTTCGGGGGGAGTGGAGAGGGGGTGTGGGGGTGTTTTGAGGGTGGGTGGGTGGGGGGGGGGGGGAGGCGGGCGGGGTGGGGTGGGGGGAGGGTGTGGTTTTAGCGAAACGCGGGGGGGAGGGGGTGGGGTAGGGGGGGGGGGACGGTAGGGGGGGTGCGGGTGGGTCAGGGAAAGGGGGGAGGTAAAAAAGGGGTTGTGATGTTTGTTTGTCTTCGGTGGGGAAGGGGTTGGTAGGGTGGGAAAGGGGGGACGGGACAATAGGGTTTGGTGGGGGTGGTAAAGTGGGTACAAGGGTGGCTGAGAATATTGTGTTTGGGGGCGGGTGTTGTTTTGGGTGTGGGAGGTTGGGGTGGGGGTTCGGTGCATGGTTTCTTTATTGAAGGGGGGTTGGAGGGCACGGGGGGGGTGGAAAAAGAGGGCGGGTACTGTACGCATACCCGTTTTCCTTTGTTTTTTGGTTGTTATAAAATTTTTATTTTTTCTTTCTCCTTTTTTTTTTTTCTTCTTTTCTCTTTTTTCCCTTTTCTCTTTTTTTTCTCATATTTTTTTTTTTTTTTTTTTTTCCTTTTTTTTTAATTTTTGTCACTTTTAGTTGGGGTTGTTGTTTTTTTTTTTTTTTTTTTTTTTTTTTCTTAATTTTTTTCCCCTTTCCTTTTTTTTCTTTCATACTTTTGTTTTTTTTATTTTTATAAAAGATTTTTATTCCTTTATTTTGTAAAATGCTTTATCTCTTATTCAATTTTTTGTTTTTCCATTTTGTTATCCTTTTTTTTCCTTTCAATTTTTTTTTTTTTTTTTAAAAAAAAAATAATAATGTTATATTTCTATTAAATTCTCATTTTTTTTTAAAATTTATTTTTTCATTTTTCTCCTTATTTACTTCACCATTTTTATTCATTTTTATTTATTTTTTTCCTGGGGGGGGGGGGCCCTCTTTTTTTTTCTTATTTCCCGCTTTTCTTTTCATTCATTTCATATTTTTTTTAATTTTCTATCTTTTTTGGGGGGGGCCCCCCCCCCTTTTCTTTTTTTTTTCTTTGGCCTTTTCTTTTTTATCCAATTTAAAAAATAATCCTTTTTAATTCTTAAATCTTAAACATCTTATTAAATTTTCTTTTATATTTTTTTTTTTTTTTTTCTTTACTTTTTTTTTTTTTTTTATCTTTTATATTCTTTTTATTTTACTTAAATTTTTTTTCCTTAAAAAATTTTATTTTTCTTTTTTTTTTTCTTTTTTTTTTTAAAGATTTTTCTTAAATTTTTACTTATTTTTTTTTTTTATTTTTTCCTTTTTATTCTTTTTTCCTTTTTATGTTTTT